>JBBPDC010071783.1:0-10625 GCA_037974485.1 Hemigrammopetersius urotaenia
AAGCCCAGAGCGTGGAGAAGTTCATGCTGGACGGTGTTGTGGTAGATGCAGCCATTGCGGTCCAGAGAGACAGTCTGTGCATAACCACGGCGACCAACGTAGGAGTAGCATCTGGCAAGTGGACAGAGAGAGATTTAACCAGAGCAGTCTCACAAACACTGATTAATCAGTGGATAATCACTGAATGGTCTGGACATTCTCAGAGAATGCATATATACGTATTATAGAACAGCTATATATATACAAAGTCATGGCCAAAATTGTTGGCATCCCTGAACTTTTTCTCACAGAAAAGTATTAACACTTTGTTAATACTTTAACACATTAATGTTTTGCTATACATATGTTTATTCTCTTTGTGTGTATTGGAACAAAACAAAAACAGGAGGAAAAAAAGCAAATTTCTCACAGCTGACCCAGAGATATAGATATAGAGCTATTGTATGTACATACCTGTATATACACCCGTATAAGTCCAGCATTATATATTGTCACCATTGACAAGAAGATTTCATTGCCACCATTGAAAAGAACAACATTTGAATTATTTGTATATATTTGGTGGCAATCATTTGCTCTGATCAGCTTTTGATAAATGCAGGAGATATTCATGATATATTCATTGTCACTTAATCATCTAAAATCACTTTATTTTTCATAATGCACATTTTGATTTCATGACTAAATATAGAATAAAATATATAGTTATAGATATTCTGCATTACAGAACATGTAAAATTTTCATCCCCGCTGTAAATGTAAACATCTTAACCACTGCGGGACCCACTGAAAGATCACTATTAAGATCATTACCCTTCCAGTTTTGCCCTGGTTCTTATTTTTCTGCTTTTTGCTCATGCTCCCTTTTTCCATTTCTGTCATTATAGGTTTTGGGTTATTATCAATTTTAGATGCCAGTGTTTGACACACTATATATGAATTCTTTGTCCTACCCGCTGCGGGCCTCGATGCTGAGGTAATCCCTCTCGTTGGAGCGGCGCCTGAAGCGGATGCAGGAGACGGAGGCGAAGGAGTCCAGACCACGCTGGATGATCTGCAGCTCACGGGAGGCTAAGGGTGTAGAGGCCGGACGTCAAGCAGGTTAAAATCACAGCAGAATAATTTTGGATCCATATCCTACATTTTCCTTTCATTTTTCATTTCTCACCTGCAGTTCACATATGTTTGTGGATGTTAATGTATCGAAAATAATCATTCATTATTTTGACCTGACCATTTCTCAACCATGATGTATTCCTTCAGTTTAAACTGGCTGATTTTATTACTATTTTCTCCTGTTAGACAGACTCTTTTCTCTTCTACTGTCTGGCAAATGGCTTTGAAAGTTTAACAGTTTCGTACTGCAGGCCTTCAGAGCTCTGAATGCACTGAATTGTCTAGTCCCTGGTTAAACAAGTACTGTCCACTGCACTACCTTACTTCGCACTGTACATACGTCCCATTTTACCCTCAATGCTACCTGCACTTTACCTTCTGTTTAATGCCACCACAGGCAGACTTATATTCGGAAAACTCGATATAATTTACACTTCCATGCTGCTAACTGTCCAATGTGCAATCATTTTTGGCCCCTTATAGTCATGACTGAATGCATCACAGCACAAAACTTTTTTCTCTGCATTTAACCCATTTACCAAATGAAGCAGTGGGCTGATACCACTGAGTTGGTAGTAGCCTAGTGGGTAAAACGCTTGCCTGTGACCCCGATGAGCATGAAGTTGCAGGTCCAAATCCCACCACTTTCTGTTACTGTGCCCTTGAGTAAGGCACTTAACCCTTAGTGTCTCCAGATGGACTGTCCCTGTAACTAGTGAAAGTGACTATTCTGTCATACGTGAACACACCACAGCACACAGTGTGAACAGCACGAAATTCAACCTCTGCATTTAACCCATTCACCAAGTGAAGCAGGGGGCAGCCAGGAACACGGCGTGGGGACAGTACCTTGCTCAGTGTACCTCAGAGGTGCCTAGTGGTATTGGGAATCGAACCCAGACTTTCTGAACGCAGGGCGAATGCCCTAACCACTAGGCTACCAGCGGCCCCAAAAGCACACATGTAACGCCCAACGTGGGGCGTAGTGACTGTAAGATCGTCCCTGTAACTGGTTTTTAATGATGACTGGTGTAAGCTTTTTTACACTGCAGTGGCTACATGAATTTTAGTCGATCCTGTGTCTATCGCATTAACAGTGGAGAAACAGAAAAACGGTTGGATTGCGTCATTCACGTACAGTAGTGGTTGGCGATGACGTAGGGCACGTAGACATTGCCGTCACTGGACTTGCCCCACATGCAGCCGCTGGAGGTGCAGGGATCAGCGTTCCTCTCACTGTCACCATCAACTGCAATATCTCCAATCAGCTCAGGCTCATCAAAGTCGCGGACTAGCACACAGAGAGTGGTGTCAGAGTCAACATTTTATACACATGAAGAAGTCATAATGCTGGTGCACTGTAGGGTCATACTGGTCATACTTTTTGCACATTTTTCCAACTGTTGCACATTTTATTTATGTGCAATACACAGTGAGCTGTCCACACACTCAGCGCAGATTAAACCTCAGACTTACATTATTTTATACATCTTATTTGCACTGTTTTGTTTTTCACAATGTCTTAAATCTGTTAAAAAATAAAAGTGCACTGCAATTTTTTTTGAAATCAACACCTCTATGAGAACCATTCCAGTCCAGTGTCTGTTAAATTCCTCCACAAACACCTCATTGTGCTTTATGAGGGACTGATTAGTGATCACCTGAATCACATCTTATTTAATGAGGAAAAGTATAAAACACTGCTGTAATCGACTCTCTCTCCTCTCACAATGAGACCAGTTGGATGGTAAAACACTACTAGAAGTTCCTCCAAGGTCATTATTGCCATTTTGTTTAAGAGAGAACGAGAGATTAGTTTTCTCTGAATTATTTAAGTTCTGTAAATGCTGCAGTATTTCTCTTATACTGATGTTTTGTTATTTCCTTTAAAATTATGCTTTAAAGAACAATAATCTTATTTGGAAATTGGGAGAAATATTGTCAGCAGTTCTTAAAAATGAAGGCAAAGTTGTTCAGTTCAATACTCTCACCTATAAAAGATAAAACCTGAGAAAAAGAACCGTACGTACACTGTGGAACCTGAGGCTTTGCCATTTCATGTCGGTATACTTGTATATAGTTGAGATGACAACGTTTATTTTGTCTTTGATAAAAAAAAGATCAATACTGAGAGCTGACCCTGACTGAGGAAACTAACAAATCTCAGAACTGACGGTGCTATTAGTGCAATGACACACTCATGAATGCATGGTCAGTGTGTAACAAATGTACAGTATTGTCACGGGGTGCATGGCTGGGGAGTGAGGTGAGGCGCAGATGCAAATTCCTTTGCTGGAATTTTTATTATACAAAAACATGGACTCTACACATAACCAAAGCAAAAGGCATAAGGGCCTAACCTGAGGAATCTTTTTTGCACACCTTTTTTTTCAGGCAGGTGCATTGGAAATTACCAAGAAAGTAGAAAAAATCCTGCACATTGGCCAATTCGCAAGCAATTATTTATTTACGTTTCGGTCATAGACCTTCATCAGGTAAATGCTTGCGAATTGTCCAACTTATTCATAAATAAAAAAATAATTGCTTGCGAATTGGCCAATGTGCAGGATTTTTTCTACTTTCCTGGTCATTTCCAATGCACCTGCCTGAAAAAAGAGGTGTGCAAAAAAGATTCCTCAGGTTACTTTCCTGACTAGGGCCTAACAAAAAGCACACTAAACAGAAGACACAAGGACTGGATAACATGGGGGTAAATGTGAGGGTTGACCAGCAACTGAATACAAAACTCTTGGAACTTAAGTACTTAATAGAGGAGGACATAACATATACATTTAACTAGACAGTGACTCCAGATACAGACTTAGAGCCGTTTCAAAATAAAAGTCTCTATAACAAAACTAAACAGCGGTCGCTGGCCAAGACATGACAAGTCTTTTTTAGTGAAGATCAAATGGGATCAAACTGACAAAGCATTAACTAAAAGCATTTTCATGATCTTTGCATGAGAAAAAATAACATTGTAGTTACTGAAGTTTAGATTAGGGCTTAGTGTAAGGATGGATTTAGTATTACAGTACGCTACAATATTACACAAACCATATTCTGATGAATGTAGTAATGAAATATTTTACACACCACGGTCTCTGTTGGCTCTCTCAAGCAGCTCTCCAACAGAAAGCTCAGCAGACGTGTCCTCAAAAACTGTGGAGCGAAGCACAATCACATTAGTTTTGTTTTAGTCTGTTGACCTGTATTTGCATATTCAATGATTAAATGCCGTATATTTTATATACCTGATCAAACTATTTGTTCATATAAAGTCATATCAAATGGTTGCATTATCAACTTACCATTCTACAGGATATGCAGCACATGT
The DNA here is from genome assembly GCA_037974485.1 of Hemigrammopetersius urotaenia. Lineage (NCBI taxonomy): Eukaryota > Metazoa > Chordata > Actinopteri > Characiformes > Alestidae > Hemigrammopetersius > Hemigrammopetersius urotaenia. The sequence goes on from JBBPDC010071783.1 coordinate 4,454, forward strand.
GGCCCATAAAAAAAAAGGACATATTAATGCACAACCCTCTGTAAATAAAATTATGCAGTAATGTCCATTACTGTGTTAATATTTTATTCTCTGTGACAACAGTTTAGCTCTAAGGCTGAAGTTTTAAGACATATTTCAAACTGCACTGAGGCACAGTAAAGAGCAGCCAATCAGAACAGAGGAAAAGAGATCATTTGCATACATAAAACTTAAAGGCAGAGTAATGAAAATTTAAAATATTACTGCTACTATTACTGCTCTTTAAATCCTCACCATTATAATTAGAATCATGCAGATTTATAAACATTATAATGACACCTCAGATGACAAATGCATGAAAAATATAGTAGAGTTATAAACATTAATAACATCTTCATAAATTATCATTAATAATGAATATGTTTAATAAATATTATGAAAAAAATATATATAATATATAAAGAAACATATAATGGATTTGTAAATGTTATAAACAAACCTTACAGCGTTATCAATCTATGTGGTTCTAATTACAATCATATGGATTCATTAACACTAATGAAACTTCAGATGAATAAACATTATAATGTTTATAAATCCACACGATTAAAATGCAAGAAAAATGTATGACATGGTTTCTTTAATGTGTAGCTTATGTGTAACTTAATCCAAGCCTAGCTAGCAATTTGTGTATGAGAATTAGTGTGTGTATGTGTGTGTGTGTGTGTGTGTGTGTGTGTGTGTGTGTGTGTGTGTGTGTGTGTGTGTTTGTAAATATGCACATAAAGAATACACTCCTGAATGTGTGTATCTCACCTCCTCAGCTCTGATGGAGCAGACCAGCAGCAGGGCCAGAAGCCCCACAGTCACCTTATAGACGAACATGATGGTCGATGACCTGCAAGGAGAGGCAGCTGAGAACAGCGGCACCAACATTCAGCGAATTTCAAACCTATTCATTCCAGTAATGAAACACAATTGGTAAGTTATTACTAGACTGAATGGGAGTCCAGTTTCAGATCACTGAGGGATGATGACAAATACACTCATTCTGCTTTAAGCTCAACACAGTAAACCGATGCCCCATACCAGCAGAGTGGGAGCTCTTACCTCTGACCTTCAAGAGAAAATGAAGTGTACAGCAGCAAATGTACAGCAGTTTTATACCCTTCTCTGTGTACCCAATACGATAAGCACAGCACATATACGTAGAACAGGAGCTGCTGACTAGTGAAAAAATCTTATTTTTGGGTGTGCAAACACTGTGGGGCTCTTTTGAAAATGTATTACATGCACTAAAACTTTATCATGTTTAAATAAATGCAGCCTTGATGTAAAGAAAGCAGGTGCCGTTTTCCCCACCAATATGGATTGCATAAATCAGAGATTAGAGCGAAATACATCACTCAAAGATAAGTCTCACACAGATATGTTTCGAAATGATTTATTTCAGCCCTCACTTCTCTGTCATAAGTGATACAAGACCAAACAATTGAAAAGCATGTTAATGTTTTTTAACCAATTCTTTTGGGTCTGCCCAGATCGTTGCCAATTCTGGCAACAAATAGCTGATATACAGAGACTCTACTTCAACACCTTAAAGTGTTCTTTCTGTGAATGGCTTGATGGGTTTTCAAAAAAACCTACTTATTGATGCTCTTATTGCAGTTCTTATTAAGTAGATGCTGATGTGTTGTTAGAACCTCCTCATTCAATGTAAAGACGTTCAGGGACTTTTAGTTTGCTTGACATTGTCTCCATGCAACTGCTCACACTGGGCCAGTGTAAACTTTTGAGTTTATTAAAGGTTTTATTGGCCACCGATGACACCTTTATTAAATATGTTACATGCTACATGCTTACATGTATGTTGCTGTATGTGATATTTTACTGTATACAAAATATGTACACACACACAGATACTTTATATCTACACAGTGTGTGTGTGTGTGTGTATATGTATGTATGTGTTTGTGTGCACTTTGACAGTCCATCCACAGCAAACAGTTTATTTTAGCCTCATTTTTCTCTCTTATGTATTGACTGGTAGTCTGAGTGTACCTTTACATTTATCCTCAGGAGGAAGACTCTGTGTAGATGCTCCAGGTAAGATGTGAGTGCCACCTGCTGTTCTGATTTTGTCAGTTTAGGTCTCAATAGGTAGCTCAACTGTTTTTTATCCTTTCTTTTCTTTGCCTCCATTCATAGTCCGCCTTTGCTTTCTGCTCGATTATGAATGTACTTCAGTCTTCTTTATTCAAGTACTATTAATATCAGCTTACTTAACTTTTCCTGCTGATGCCTCTTGTTCACTGGACATCGTCTACTGGCTCCCCGCAGGGGTGTGTTCTTTCTCCTCTGTTGTACATCTTACATATTAATGATTGCTACAGGCACATTATTAATTGCGCTGATGATTCTGTTATTGTCGGCTTACGTAGTGCACATGAAAAGGATCATGGTTCAGTGGTTAAGGATTTTGTTCTTGGTGTGAGAATGCTTTCCTTCATCTCATCACCACAAAAACCAAGGACATGGCTATTGGTTTTAGTCGTCTTCCCACTGTCCCCCAGTGTAGTGCTATTAAGACTGTCCAAGACTGTCACAATTCCAGACTGCGACCACTTTGTTGACCAGTTTAACAAACAGTTGCTCAGTAAAGCTAGGTTTATTTGCCAAGACACCACTCACCTCCTTAATGCTAAATATATGCTGTTTCATTTTACAACTCCCATGAGTTTAAATATGAGTTTATTTTATCCCTCAACTCGGTGAAAAAGCGGCATAGCTCTTGTCCACTTAGTGACTTTATTTCTAGCTATTTACCTATTTATTCATTTACTTACTTTATTTCTTTTAGTTTGTGGTCTGTGTTATATGGTGTATGTTTTGTTTGTTGTTTTTACTGTGGTATATTCCTGCTGCAAACAATTTGCCCCCTAAGGGACAAAGAATAAAATGAACTTTTTCGTTACAAAGTCGTACCCGAGCTCCTCGACAGCAGGGCTGAAAGTGGACCGCAGCCCAGCTGACTGCATCACTACTTTCTGATTAGTCAACATGTCATTACAACATGGAAAGAGGCCATTGTTTATTACTGTCCACACAAAAAAACAGCAATGGAGACACAAACTAACAAATGAGAAGTGTCTGTTTGGGCTGAAGATAAATTTCCGTGGGAGTTTTCTACGACTCTAACAAATGTATCTTTAACTCTGTGAGAAACGTGAAAGTGATCCAGGACGTCACTAACAAGTTGTCTGGGATCGGTTTCCATCTCACAGATAAAGAACGCAGAGAAAACATTAAACACTCAAACAAGACTAGAAATAATAAAAGTGGCTGATTCGACTCCATGGACACGGTTTTGGGATGACGGGCCATAAACTGTGGAGAGAATTGAGTCACAAACTCACTGTTACTGGACTGAGATACCCTGGAACACCAGAACCTGATACAACTTCAGTACCAGCACAGTACAGCAGTGGTGTAAAGTATTTGAGTAAATGGACTTCGTTACTGTACTTAAGTATTTTTTTTGGCTACTTTGTACTTGTACTGAGTATCAAAAATATAAGCAACTTTTACTCTCTACTCAATTACATTTTTGTTTGAATATATGTACTCTTTACTCCACTACATCTGAACGGACACTTACCATTACTCATTACATCGTGATTGTGCGCGACAAGTCGGCATCTTTATCTACCATGGCTAATTTCTTGGGCGGAAGAGGCGATATCGCCATCCGCAGGGTGCTGTAGGTACTGGATGATATTTACCTATATGTGCTATTTTGAAATATTCAGGTGTTCAATTTCAGTTCTATATTAGGAAATAAAAATACCTCATAAATAAACAGTTTCTTGTTTTTCACATTTCTTGGTGTTCTTTGAGCCTACATTCAGTAGTAAAATACTTAAGTTCTTTTAAAATCGGATACTTTAAGGCTTTTACTCAAGTCTTTTTGGATTGGTAACTTGTAATGGAGTCATTTTTACAGCAAGGTATCTGTACTTTTACTCAAGTATGGTTTTCAGGTACCCTTTAAACCTCTGCAGTACAGTTTAGAACCTGACACAACTTCAGTACCAGCGCAGTACAATTTAGAACCTGATACAACTTCAGTACCAGCACAGTACAGTTTAGATACAGAATGGTTCCCGTAGATCTGTGGAAAAGTGAATTTAGGTTTTATTCCTTTCCTCATTTCCTGTACTGTTGTCCAGTCAACCTTAGTATCACACACCTATTACAAATTTCATTGCCCTTCGGTTTGCACTGCTAGAAGGAGTAGTTCTGCTTTGACTCTGCACTATTGCAATGTGAGAAAAGAGAAACGGTAGTTGTAACAATCATGATAGATCTTGTCTTTTATAGGTGCAAGTATTGAACTGAACAGCTTTGCTTTACTTTTTAAGAACTGCTGACAATATTTCTTCTCATTTCCAAATAAAAATATTGTTCTTTAAGGCGTAATTTTAAAGGAAATGACAAAATGTCAAAATAAGAGAAATGATGCAGTGTTTAATTCAACGAAAACAAATCTCTTGTTAACTCAAACAAAATGAAAATAATGACCTTTGTGGAACTTCTAGTAGTGTTTCTCCATCCAACTGGTCTTATTGTGAGAGGAGTGTATCGATTACTGTAGTGTTTTTATACTTTTCCTCATTAAATATGTTTTATACAACTCAAATGCAAAGCAATGCGGTTTTAGTTTAGATGAATAAAACTGGATTGGTTTTCCAAAGACATTTGAAAAATCATCATGTTATACCTTTAGTTTAAGAAACAGTTTGGAGCACAAATGCTATGTAATATAAAATATATTTGAAGTGTATTTTCCTTCTTATCATCTGGGTTATTTAGACACGACTAAGAGCCTATTAACAGACTCCTAACCACTTGTGTTACTAGTAATTTCACTAAACTGTAATATTCAGCTGGTAGCCTAGTGGTTAGGGCGTTCGCCCTGTGATTGGAAAGTCCAGGTTCAATTCCCAAGACTGCTAGGGACCGCTGAGGTACCCTGAGCAAGGTACCGTCCCCACGCACTGCTCCCCGGGCGCTGTATTCGTAGCTGCCCCCTGCTTCACTTGGTGAACGGGTTAAATGCAGAGGTTGAATTTCACGCTGTGGTGTGTTCACGTATGACAGAATTATCACTTCACGTTTATGAGAGAAAGTGGACACATTTTTAATTGTGGTTGCATGGGTGACCATTCTGTTCTCTCCTTTGGTTTACTGAGTTGCTTTTTAATACTAGTGCCTGCACACATCTGAGAACGATTGTACTCCAAAATATTACCATGAAAGAATGGATAAGAAATGCTGAAGAGCTGAATGTCATGAAGAAAGAAAATTCTGAGAACACAATGTCACTGTAAATTAAATTGTTTAATATATTGTATGTCATAAAATATATTTTCTGTAATATTTCCTGCAACTTATTGGGCTACTGGGTTAAACATCATTGCTGTAGGATGAAAATATACTACACCGATATGTACAATTTGAATTCAGTGTGTATCATTGCCACAGTGTGTAAATGCACATTTACAGTGTCCCAATAAGCTCCAGAGTCTGATGTAAATTAAAAACCGAAGACATTCAAAACAAATTTATTTGTAGTCAAGAAAAGGTCGCCATGGTTATTGACACAAATGGGTCTTCTCAGTCTGTGGTCCCTCCTGGTGGGTCAGTTTCCTTTCTGAAGTACAAATACATTCATATTAGGCAGAAATAATAAAAGCAAGCAAAGTAGTTCTGGTTAGAATGATCTGCATTGTTCATGGCTTTTATTGCAGGTTATATCTAGTGCCACTTTGCAATGTTTGCTGTGTTTCTGTGATACTTACAGCAACCGTAGAGTCTGTTGAGTCTGGCGATGTCATTTTGGCTCATTTGGGTTCCCTGACCAAAGGACACGTTACTGTTGGGGATGGGGACCATGGTGGGCTGACCGTTCTTAGAGAAAGCAGTTCTGGAATAATAAATAGGAAAATTAGTTCATTTCTTTGGACTCTTTTTTTATGTTCCACAGGTGATGTCCATAGTAAAGGGTCCATGAGAAAACAACAGACTGTACTCTAAGTCTTCTTTCTTCAGAACATAATTTGAAGAATCCGCATCTAACCCTCGCAAGCTCTTTGCCACCTTTTCATCTCTTCTCAAACCTCCTTCTCTCCCT
>JBBPDC010071794.1:0-10625 GCA_037974485.1 Hemigrammopetersius urotaenia
GTGTGTGTGTGTGTGTGTGTGTGTGTGTGTGTGTGTGTGTGTGTGTGTGTGTGTGTGTGTGTGTGTGTGTTGCTAATGGAAGCTGGTGAGGTGTGTTAAGAAATTTTATCAGTCTGGGATTTTGCCTTGATTTGTGACTTGGTGGTTTTATCTACACGATCCATAAAAAGGTTTGGCACACACTGAGATTTGCTTTGTTACTCACTTAATATTTACAAAAATACACTCAATATTCTTTACTAACAGATAGATTTGCAATGTGTTCATCGTTTGAGTTCCTTTATTAACCAGAAAACATCTTATTTTTCTTATTCATCACTACCGGCCTACAATAAGCAACCTAATATAATGTGGATCACCAGACCAGTGTTAGATATTTAAGGAGCTAATAAGTGCTGAAACACTGGATGAGTGCATTTAAAGTTAAAGGACAGTCTAGAATTTGACTCTGCATCACCAACAACCAGTTAATAGGCATCAGACCTGCACTGTTACAGATTCTCTCCTCTTAGAAAGGAAACTAGGTTTATTTGAGGTATTTTCATTAAGAGTTCTTCACTAAAAATAACTTTAACAAGAATTAAAATTTGCAGTTTATGAAATAAATAAGTGGTAAAAGCTGTAAAGTGCGAAAACATTTGACTGCTATTGTGTATAAAGAGTTTAGGTGGTTCAGGAGCAGCAAATCTGTGCTTAAATTCTAGATGTTTCAGAGTTATGAAGGTGGGGATGTCACAGACAGCCATTGTGTTTAAGTTGTTTAGAAAATAACATGCTTAGCTAAAATTGTAAAATTGCATGACACAGCCTGGCCTGTATTGCAGAGATCATGAGATAAAGACAAGCCGCCTCCCACACACATGCAGTTTTGACATTTGAATCAAATGCCTTCAGTCCACTTTAACTTTTGAAATCATTCCTTCTGTGATATATTAAAATAAGACATATTTTAAACAACGTCAGAATAATTTCCACGAGCAAATTGAACTTTAACTGGGGGAAGCATTTGTTTTTTGCTTGAAGCCTAGAGTGGCATACCCTGAGTGAGTGTGGGAGTGAATAAGTTGTAAACAAGATTTACAGCGGCCTGCAGTCTACATTGGCACACTGTACACTCCACCCAGGTCGTAGCTGCATTTTTATTATTTTTTAAATTATTTTCAAGAGTTGCTCAGATCCAGCCGTATACCTCAATGGTGATTTCGCATTGCAGCTCAAAAACTGTTAAAAGGCCAGGAAATGAAAAACCCCTGCCTGGCCTAGTCAGTGACCCACCATATTTCATTTGCTGAAGACAAGGCAAAACAACCAGTGACTGCAGAAAGGCTGTTGTCTCAGGAAAAGCATCAATTGGGTGGAGATCCTGGTCATATCTGGTGAAATCTATTGGTGGAAGGCTGCAGGGAGTAACTGACTTCAAAGAATTTTAGCCATTTTGAACATTTAAGGCTGTTAAGAATACTTAAATTAAAATGTATGATTGAAAATACATTCTCAGTCAGCTTGCTGATTACGTTGCTTTCTTTCCTAACTTTATTTAGCAGTCTGAACATTCTCCTCAAATTGCTCCTGTGAAAGGGAGGAAACCCACATTAGCAGGATGTCACTAATACAAATGTGTTTGTTTGTAATTATATAATTGGGGCAGATGGTGGTCTAGTGCAGTGGTTCCCAACCTTTTTTCCTTGAAAAGACTAGCAACCCCCCCCCAACTGAAGTGATTAATTACAAACTTTTATTTGCAAAAAATAAACAGAGGTTGTAGGTTTTCGTTCTTATACTCATACACATACACACGCACACACACACACACACACACACACACACACACACACACAAACACACACACGCTTTTACATTTCTCAGACATTGGGATTTTGTGCGCACCTCCTGCAATCTCTAGCACCCCCCTGAGGGGGGCCCGGACCCCAGGTTGGGAACCACTGGTCTAGTGGTTAGGGTGTTACCCCTGCAATCAGAAGGTTTTGGGTTTACTTTCCATATGTTCCTTCATCATTTTGTTTGTTTTCAGTGTTAATCTATAATATAGAAAAGAAAAAAGAAAAAAAAAAGAAAAAACGTTGAATGAGAAGGTGTGTCCAAACTTGACTGGTAGTGTATATGTGAAGATAAATGTTTTCTGTTACAATCTGCCAGATCACTCTTACTAATGTAACTGATATATACAATTACTTTTTGTTTTAAAGTTAATATATTGTTGGATTTATGATGGTTCAGCTGTACTCTTGCCTGTTGATGATCTGCTTAAATGGTTGCAGGGCTAATCAAACATCTAAAAAAAAAAAAAACATGTCTACTGCGTCCACTTGCATATTTTTTTGCTGTGTTCCACTGTGCTGGACCCGCCTGCGTGCTGATGGTGGACATTTCTGTGTCATTTTTATTATGAAAATTAAGGAACCCTATCAAACATATCTGGGACAGTCGGTGGCCGTTCTCATTAAGATAAAGTTGAAATTTCGCTTCACTGCAGCCTGTCATGCCCAGTGCGACTCCGCAGACGACGCAATGAGGCGGAGTTGCGAGTGGATGTGCGCTGTTAAGCTTGGAAAAATCAGTTATGTTTAAACAAAGTCCTCATCTAAAAGCTCGAAAAATGGCAAGAAAGACGTACTTCAGAGCGGAGCTGGCTCGTGTTGGATGGAACAGTGAGAAAATGAGAAACGATCGGGTGCGAGTCGGCCGTTAGGACCACAGCACAAATTACAGCTGTCAGTCAACGGCTGGAGCCGCCGTAGAAACGCTTCGAAGTTCTCATTTTGTGAATGAATGCATGATTGGAAGGGGCCCATAAATAATAGGGTTGGTGTAGGCGGCCGCTGCGATGATTGAAGAGGAATGAAATGACCACCAGCAGTCCACTTGGAGCTGAGGAGGGCCAAAGGGCCGGAGGCCCCACTGAGCTGTGTTTACACACGTGTCTGGTGCCAGGCTCATTATGAGGAGGTCAACATGGGGCCACGAAACAGATCATAATGCTCACTTCTCATTAAAATAAGAGCTGTAATTTGGGTCCAGGTTTGTTCTGCTGTTGAAATGAGCATAAAGACCTGGTGGGATCTCCCTTTCAAGGGTCTGTTCATCTAAATTGGGTTAACACTGATTATTTTGTGTAGTATTTAGCATATCAACTAAAAAATATCAATGCTGCGTTTTAAAAGTAAAGTAGCCCCTTATAGTCATGCGAGAACAGACCACAGCACACAGTGTGAAATTCTTTCTCTGTATTTAACCCATTTACCAAGTGAAGCAGGGGCCTGCCACCAACGATGGGCGCCGGGGAGCAGTGTGTGAGGACGGTACCTTACTCAAGGGAACCTCAGTGATGACACTAGCAGTTGCGATTCAAACCCACAACCTTCTGATTGCAGGGGCAACTCCCTAACCACTAGGCCACCAGCTACATATTGCAATAGGCAGCTGGTGGCCTAGTGGTTGGGGCGTTCGCCCTGCAATCAGGAGGTCATGGGTTTTAATCCCAAGACCGCTAAGCGTCCTCTGCTCCCCGGGTGCTGTGTTCCTGACTGCCCGTTGCTTCACTTCGTGAATGGGTCAAATGCAGAGATTGTGTGCTGTGTGCTGTGGCGCGTTCATGTATGACAGAATGGTTACTTTTACTTAATTGCGTTTCCTCTAAAGATTTTTAAGGGTCTCTTTTCATTAAAAATGCTGTAGATTTTTTTTTTTTTCAATGGTAGATTTTATACTTCCTATCTATACAGTCCATGTGTGGAAAATAAGCTAAAAAATAGCCAAGTTTTAAATGATAGTTTTTGTGATGTCACAAAACCAACACAGCTCCGCCCACTCATGCCCTGATTTACCAACATCTTTAACGGTAACAAATTTTGTTGGATTACATGAAGACCTTGATTTATCAGAACGCCCAGTAACTCACCTGGAGCTCTGATTGGTCACCCTGTTAGAAACACTGTGATTGGTTAGAGGCTCATTTGCATATAGTATAGGTTTATGTCAGTGATCATAAAAGGCTTTTGTAGGGGTCTGTGAAGTTTTACTGCAAATCCGTATTGCAAAGGCCGAGCGCATGTGGCAGTTTTTTACCATATCTACAATTTAACTGTGTTACCGGGTTGAATGTACTCATACTCTGAATCCTCCTTTTCGGAAGCAAACGCTTTTGTATTTTGTGCGGTTTTAGTGGACTCGGGGTACACATCTGCGCTTGGAAGAAAGTGGGCTATTTTTGATCGCAGAATAACTTACAAGCCGGGAGTTGTGATCCAGCTGCGTTTCTTAAGTCTCTGGAAATAGGTTTGGGGAGAGTTTCTATGGCCTTGCTTGCACGGCAAAGTACACTTAATTCCCGCAGTGTATGCAAGGCTAGGGACTTAATAACAGCGCAATTGTTGTGGCTGGGAGTATAATGAAGGTCGTATCAGGCTTCCTGTAATCTATAAAGGCTGTTCTGAAATAAGAAGCTGCTTTTTTATTCACCGCGGCCGCATTGGCGAGGTGTGGAAGCCGCAGATGATGCAGATGCTCCGTCATTCGTTAAGCCATCATCTGGAAATTAAAGTGCTCATGGCCCGTAATCCAATTGTGTCCCTCCGTTTCCCCTCCTACCGTGGCCCGTGTATGATTACTTTAGGGAGCTGTGGTAGGCCAATATTAAAACCCAGCACACACACACACACACACACACACACACACACACGCACACTGTTAGCAGCAGCATCCACTTGCACCAAAGCCCTCAGACCCAGAGCTGGGGGGAAAAAGATGGAGCGCAACGTCTTAAGTGCTCTCCTGGCAGCCTCGGCCCCCTGAAGACATCGGCAAGCCACGAGTCCAATTTAATTAAGTCGCTTTTCTTAATCAAGGCTAGGTGCGGCGGCTCGAGAACAGCACTGTGGCTTCAGTACAAAAGCCTGTAGCCCATTTTCTCACATGCTCCTGCTTGTCCCTGACTCAAGGCGCCCGTGTCTCATTTTGGGGGTACATGTACACCTCAGGACAGACAAGGGCACGGATAATGTTACATAATGCGGAAATAATACGCATAAACTCTTCCAGAACTTTGTCCTAAAGGGACATATTGTGGAATTTCCCTTATTTAAAAACACAGGGCTGATCTTCAAAACAATATTTCTAATATATTGTCCCTTGCAGACCATGTGCGGCAAGAAAGCAGCAAACTCAAATCGCAGTCCAGACTGAAACAGTCCTCATGACTTCAGCGTAAATGGGCGGGGTTTTCGTCGTCATTGGTCAAATAGCTGGAAATATGTAAATTACTTTTTATTGCATACTATTATACTATTAGAATCATTATACTATCATTGAATTCATGCCTGTGATGTCACAAATGTGAACAGCTGTTTTATCCCAAATGATTGCGTATTCTAGTTGCCGAAAATAATTGCAGCAAAATACCTGCAAGGCTCAATTCATGGTGGCCAATCAGAGCACAGGTCGTTTGCATATGCAGTTGTTTGCAATTGCTTGGCCTCCCCAGATTAGATGAATGTTTTCCTGATCTAGGTGTGAATAAGAACAAATCTTCCGCAGAAACATAGTTATGCTTTTATTTTAATTTAAATCCACGTTTACTGTTTGTCGGTGGGATGAAACATATTGGGGACGAAACTTAAACATGAAATGTGGCCCGTACAAAGATTTGTGGCCCGTACAAAGATGTGTGTGTGAGTCTGTGGATGTGCCAGACCACATTGTACAGACCACATTTTGTTTTTTATACCCAACATTAAATTCATATATATATAAAATCACACAAACTCTGTAGGAGCACTCCAATAAGAGGAGAAACATCAAGTACAAGAAAAGAGAGTTTAAGCGTTTTCCAGTTAAGGTGTTGGACCAACAGTCACTGGACTGGAACTAGTGTGCTGATCTCTATTTCAGTCAGAAGAGAACTGTCACGGTCGCCTCGCCCTCCCCCCGTAGATTCCGTTCCCCGTCTCCTGAGTATTAGTTTTTGTTATAGTTTTATTCTTTTATCATGTTCCCAGCATTTCTGTTCTCTTTTTACTTTCATTCATGTCTATGTGTCTGTCCCCGTTCCCAACGTGTCCGTATCCCAATCCACCTCCGTTCCTCCCTTCCTCTCTTCCTCCCTTCCTCCCTTCCTCCCTTTCTCCCTTTCAAGTCCCCATGTTTCATTTGTATCACATCCCATCATTATTAGTTTCACCTGTTCCTCATTTAGTGCAGTATTTAAACCCCAGCCTGACCCCTGTCCCACATGTCTGTATTTGCCTTTCTTTGCGTGTTGTGTGTGTTCTGCCATGTTCCTTGCCTTGAATGTTCATTGTATTTATGGTTCTTTTCTTGCGTTTCTTTGCAGGCTCTTGCTTCTCCAACCTCTGAGTTTCGTGCCGTGCATTGACTGCACTGGGATCTGATTACCTCGTGTTTTCCTCTCGCTTGCATGTGAGAAAGACCATTCTGTGTTTTGGTTTGCTTATTTTCTAGAGAAGCACGAGCCTTGCCGTTTTGGATTTCCTGTTTCAGTTTGTTTTCCTTTTTGGTTGTGATCCTGAGTCGGGTGTTCCGTTTCTTTGTTGTTTTGTACTTTATTTCACTTATTAAAACATTGTTCCATCTAGCCTTGGCGTCCTCCCCTTCCCTTACACGACCCGCGCCATGACAAGAACCTTAAACGCCTCGCTGTGTGACTTGCTGTCTGGTTAGTAGGTGCAGTTCTTGCCTGCAGATGTTACATTCATCACCTTCCCGGTGGACAGAGCTGCTACTGTTGTACTAAATACATTTTTATTCGATGTCCCAAAGTGGGACAGTGCGTTGTATGTCCAATTCATAAAGTGAGCCTTGGATCACCGCAGAGGCGAAAACAGATCCCCTCAAGCACACATGGAATATACGCCTTCAAAAGTGTGTGCTCCTTTATCTTCACTGATTTATTGATTTATTTTTATTGATGAGACTGATTGTGGACATTTGTGATTTCATGCGCTTTATTTTTCATGAACTTTATATTTTTGACATGGTGCTGAGTTCATACACAGTTGCAGGTACTGTGAGAAGAAGTGAACAGAGGTTCACAGTTGAAGTACCAATGGGGAGTTAAGGAAGTGGCAAGTGTTCATACAAAGTCCAAACTACAGAAATAAAGGATAGTCCAATCGCAACAGGCTGAGTTGGCATACCGGAAAACAAACAGACAAGATGGCGACCGTGAAAAACAAAATTGCGCTAGTCGGAGTTCGAGGTACAGGGGGTCCTCAAGTTACGATAGAGATCCGTTCGTTCGCCAGTGATGTAACCAGAATTTACGTGTGAGTCCAAACACACCCTATCCTGAGTTAATAACCTATCCTAACACAGTTGTAAAATCTAGAAACACAATTAAGAAAAAAATGAAAAAAATGAGTGTAAATAGTTCAGAAATCACAATAAAGGCCAAAAAGTTGCCAAACAAAGCAACAAAAACGGAACACTTGTGCTTAGATAAGTGTACTCCCTCACTCATACATCACATTTCTGCGTGTTCTTCAGCCGCGTACCACTAAACTAGTTAGTCTAAACTCGAGACCCATGTGATTCGAGGACCCCCTGTATAGTAACAAGCAGCAATCGTACCAGAGAGTCCAGTCAAAGAATGAATCAAGGTCCAAAGATGGTGATATAGTATATAAACATTGTTAAAGTTTCCAAACTTATTATTCACTCCCTTCTACGATGCAAAAATAGTCCTTTTCAAGTTTTGATAAAAATACGACTCATTTAGAGATCCACTTATTTGGTCGACAGCAACAAAGTCATAAGGAGGGTTTCACACCTGGACTGCATTTTGAATGGAGCACAATGAGGCAGGGCAGCCAATCAGAACAGTGGTAATTTCCATATGGCTGCAAAACCAGGTAACAAGCTGCTGGACAATTATTCATTGTGATTCATGTATCACCACAGTGACTCAGAGATCAAATTTTATTAATTTATATACATTTGAATTGGAGGTGGAGAAACTTTATAGTTCTAAATTATTCACACCTTGGCGGCACATCATCCCGTGTAGCAGGAGCCAAATACAGTTTGAACTGCAGTTTGGATGCACTCTCAGATTTATAAAAAAATGATATGCTGCTCTTTTCAATCTGTATTGCAATAAATCATTAGATTGTTTCTTAAATGCTACTGACGCACAAAAAAGTCTGTCAGGTTTTTTTTAATAGATGTAAGTATTGAACTGAAGAGCTTTGCCTTAGTTTTTAAGAACTGATGACACTATTTCTCCTAATTTCCAAATAAAAGTATTTTTCCATCATTTTAAAGGAAACAACAAAACACAAAAATAAGAGAAATGATGCAGCGTTTACAGAAGAAAACAAATCTCTTGTTCACTCGGCAAAACGGCAATAATTACCTTTAAATGACGTCTTGTAGTGTTTTACCATCCAACTGGTCTCAGTGTGAGAGGAGAGAGTCGATTACAGCAGCGTTTTATACTTTTCCTCATTAAATAAGAAAATCAGTCCCTCATAAAGCAGAATGAGGTGTTTATGTAGGAATTTAACAGACACTGGACTGGAATGGTTGTGACACTGTGAGCTGTGAATATACCGTTAATATGGTCTATGTCTACTAGCATGCTGGTGTAATTGCCAGCCATTACTTACCTAACTTATAGTTTTCAGGAGACACTGACCTGAGAATACACTGACTGACTAACTGAGCAGTTTTGAAGCCACGTGACTTAATGAGACTGTTGAGTTTCATGCGTAATCTGAGTGCGGCCTGTTTGTAGAGGTTGTTGAACGTGGATGTGGAGGATGTTGCCGTGGTGACTCAGTAAAATCGGATGATTCTGCCTCCCATGGTGCTTTAGTGACTTTGCGATGTGAAGCGATTATGTAACAGCTTGACGCTGATGTCCCACTGAACAAACACTGAGCTCCAGACCTCCTTCATGACCTGTAATGATATAATAATGACACAGTGTCTGTGCGACAGCTAATTTACATCCATCAGCGAGACATCATAATAGGCCAACTCATTTCCAGTTTCCCCAGCAGAACTGTCTATTCCAGCGTTCTAGGACGGGGCGTAAATGCAGCACGTGGCACTTTGCGACCAGCGGACGCACCATGCGAGCATCGTCTGTTCCCTACTCCGACTTTGTGTTCCTCTGAATAGTGAATGGAGGGAGTTGACTGAAAATTGGCAGCATTTCTTAAGATCGGAGGGCAAAGGCGGTTATTTAATAATGGAGAACGTGGCAGACTGCTGGAATTCAATATTCTCTACAAATGAATGAGTCGCCTATCACAAGTGCTGGTGGCGATTCCTGATGCTTGATAACTGAATTTCATAATAATACCTTCCTTCTCGTTTTTCAGGCACAGGTTGGTGGGGCCCTTGGCTGCAAAAGGAAAAATATTAAAAACTACACTGACCCCTTGTCGGTGTTCATTGTCTTTCCTTGCTTGGCCCCGGGCAGCGAGCAATTAGCTCAGTTATCAGGCTAATGTGTTTGGGAAAATTTGCCATTGATTAGCTGCGTGCCATTTTTCAATTAGCAAAATCACACATGCCGCACCATTAGCTTGCAGCGTCGGAGGCTGGAGAGCGAGGAGAATTCCAGATATGGCTTTGTGGGTCGCAGCTCGGCTCCGGCGCACAAAATGAGCTTTTGTTGCCAGCGAGAAAACAGGCTGCTGAAACATTAATACATTTATGTGCAGATGGAGGGTTGTCTTGAATTTTTCCAAACCCCAGTGTTTTTAACGCCGCCCCCCTTTCCTCACGCTCTCAGCTTTTCGACTGTTCCTCCTTTTCCCCTTAGAAGTCTGAAGTCTTTACAGAATTATAGATTATGGGCGTGATTACCTATTAGAGCTTGGTATTCAGTTTGGGCTTTAATTATCAAAACACGGCAGAAAAAATGAGGAATGAAAACATGAAAACATTATGCACCAATGTGGGATTCTTGAAGTATTTTAGCATCAAGCTAATGCTAATTCTTTTGGCCGTTCTAGATGAAACATCTGAAGCTCATAGAAAAAAAGTTCCAGGTTGTATCCGAAGAATGTTCCACGCGTGAGTGGTGCACGATGTGATACAGGCCCGCCACAAATAAATTCCGATCTTGCTTGAGAACTTTCAGCAGCACAAACTATTAGCACTGATATGTGGGATGGACGCATCAAGAGTTACGTTGCAGGAAAGCTGGGTAACGAGTCATTGGAGGCGAGGTGGACCACCAGCAGCGTCTATGAAACACAGAAGGGTCAGACACATGCTCAGGATTTTAAGGATCATGGTGAAAATGAATGGTTTTTGGGTTAAAACTAGAGCCCGACCGATAAAGGATTTTGAAGGCAGATACCGATACAAATATTTGTTGGTTTTAAAATACGATATTCCAATATATCGGCCGATATATATAGATATATTTTTTTAATTTCAGAAACGCGCAACAAAACATTAACAGATTTCCCTAACATTAGTTATTGAACACACTCTATTGGATCAGCAGGTTGCAGGATGTGTGGCGCGTTATACACGAATGTTGCCAACAGGGATGGTGTAGAGTGCCCTCTGATGGACAAACTATACAACGCCAACACTCATGACATGGTTGAAGGGTGTTTCGTCCGTTT
>JBBPDC010071835.1:0-10624 GCA_037974485.1 Hemigrammopetersius urotaenia
AGTGAAAGGAAAGGTTTGGTGAAAAGTGTTCAGCCTCTCTATACACACTAATTCCTTCCTACAGCCCTGGGGGCTAAACCCCCCTCGTCTTTCCGTCCCTGTTTCACAGTAGACAGCTTGCGTAGTATAGACCCCGCTCCCAACCCAACTTTGTGAATAGATTAACGGCGATATTTTTTTATCGCCCGATCAGAGTCTCACATTAACACACCACCTTAACACCGATAACAGGCCATCACTAATATATATATATTTGTGTGTGTGCTGTTTGAGATAACAAAGACACACCCTCTTTATTCTAAATCCTAAAGTTATTAATATATTCATGTAGTTCATCATCTATTTTGAGTTGTCATTTGCAGGTTATTACACACAGAAGGTAATTACTCTCAGGACTCGCAGATCACTTTGTCCTCATTTATCTTCTTCATTGGTGACACAGTGGTGAAGTTCATGGGGGAATTGATGGAGGTGCTGTATCACAGTGTATTTAACATTGACTTTCCCCCATGTTTAAACCACCATTACCAAGGAATGCATGCAGGATAGAGGAGGGCATCCAAGGATCACAGGCTACCCACTATGTACTGACAGAAGCTCACCCCAGCCTCTCGTGGTCACACCCCGATTTATACCTGTCTGTCCAATAAAACTCTAAAAATAGTTTTTTAAAACTGAACTCCTTCCCAATTGGCCCATTCGAGTACGGGGCATATCCCTTAGTGGCTCCTCCACTAGACAGGCGCCATGCTTTGAACCTGTTGACCGCGTTCTTAAATTAAATCAGCGCACAGATTTCATTCCTCTTTTGTTTTCTGCTTGGTAAGACCAAAAGCTGCATACGCGGCTTATTAGAAATCAGATAACTTCAAGCTTTGTTGCTAGCAAGCTGCTGGCTCCACGGTTGAGCCTAGCATGCTGCTACCAAGACGGAGGGCGGCCCACCGCATTCTCACACCACTCGGAACAATACCGTACAATGCTCGAAATTTGTGTGACGTGTTAAACAAAAGCCTTAAAATAAGATTTTTATAGTCTAAACCCTAAATAGTCCAAAAAATAGCTTCCAAAACACATTCATTTCATCAAGATTAAACCCTGATCCCTACTGTACAGTGTACACTGGACTGCTAGTGTCACGGTCGCAGGGGCTAATCCCCCACGACCGAGAGCTTCCTCTTGGCACGGACCGAGACATAGACCAGGGATCCATGCAGAACGTGATTTATTAAACAGAATAACACAAAAGGGCACGCGGGCCACCAGGAACAAAAACGAGAAGCATGAGTAACTGTGCTCTAACATGAGGTGATGGACAGTCCGCTAACGTGAACACAAACAGAACCATATATACAGAACATAATCAGTGAGCAAAACACAGACAGGTGAAAAGCATGACACGAACAGAAAACAGCTGAATACCAAACTAAATACTAAATACTAAAGCAAAACCCAGAAAACATATCAAAATAAAAGTCCCAAAAACCCAACAGAAAAGCAGTGGCCCTAATGGCCACTGACCGAACCCTGACAGCTACCTAGAACGTAAAGTACAAAAGTACCCCTATACAGTACTGTAATGCCTGCAGGCCCGTTTCCTCCCTGTCCCTTTCCTTTGGTATAAGGAGGGTAAATACAGTAATAATAAAAATACACTTAAAAACGATAGTTGCGCATATTTTAAGTGGAAATGTAGCTGAAAACACATTAATGTTCGTTATTATATTTTTTAATATAATACAGTACGTTCTATTTTTCTTTATTTAACACAAAAATGCATGGAAAATGATGTGTTTTTGTGAAAAAATGAATGTGGTAAAACTTGGTATGAGCTCTATTTTGCTGCCCTTGTCTCTGATCGCAAGGCGCAGAGGGACCGCAGAGGAGAGGGTGTTGAGTGCATTTCCTTCTAATGCTGGAAGAGTTACGGTGCGTTTACAGCCTCAGATGACTGAGACCACACACTGATGACAGGCGTAAAGAAAAAAGGGAAGCCTCCCTTTCTTTCTCTCTCGCTCTCTCTCTCTCTCTCTCTCTCTCTCTCTCGCTCTCCCTTGCCACAGCTATGCACAGAGTACAAGGAGCCAGAGATCTCTGTTGCTCCATGGCTCATGGCCTTAATTAGCATTTATAATATGCTGGTTAGCATTGCGTGCAGCGACAATTAGAGAGGTTTAAAGTGCAATAGGTCAAAGGCCAGATCGGTGAGAGCTGGAACAAGCGTCCGCGCCGTTGACAAGATCAAAATGACATCTTACCCTAATGGACATAAGCTACTGTTGAGACCACATTGCCCTTTTCACCACACTTTTCTTACGCCTGACCCAGATGCCATGAAAAAGCAAATGTATTGAATTACCATGCAGGTGTTTTTACATTGTAAAGACAAGGCCAAGTGGAACGTTCTGCTTCTCACATTGGTATGTCCTGCTAGTGTTCATAAGATTCTTTTCTTCGTTCTTTCTTATTCTCCAAACTTAAACAAGTGCAGCTGATTGCCCCGAGCAGGGTGCGGCCCCAACTCATCACATCACCTACCCTCGTAATGACTGTCAAATTGTCAGAACTTGTTAGAGATGGCTATATGCAGGCAGACGCCTACTGGAGTATAGTGGAGTCTAATGAGCCACTATAAATGACTTCACATCCCATAATAAATGCCAAGGGCTATTAGTTCTTGTTCAAAAGCGTCATGTGTAGGCTGAGTTGGGTAAAGCTGAGACATAAAACCCACAGTACATTCCAGACTCGAAGCCACAGATGAAAGTGAGCAAGTGCAAATACCGTACAAAAGACACAGAATGTAAAGCAAACACTGTAGTTCTCTGAATGACTATGTATCAGCATACATGAACTATGTATGTTCGGCTATTGTTCGCAAAAATACATGGACCTCTCACCTGTTTCCCAGGCCAGAGGGATTATTGTCTTTATGCCAGCATGAAAAATGTTTGAAGTGTTAACCAAATGGGCGAGTAGATGTAATGTATGTAGTGTATATAGACTTATTGATAGTTGCTAGGTTACGGGAACGCAGGCGAGTCTGACGTCGCTTCGTCTGGCATGTTTTTGTTTAATATAATGTATATATTCATAAGAAAAAAACACAGTATTGTATCATCTATATATTGTATTATTATTTTATTATTATTTTAGCCATATAACTTCGCTGCTATGTCAAGAACAAAGAACCGCCCGCAAATCCACCGTTGGGAAAGCTCCCAGGAAGCCGCCGGCCACGAAGGCTGCTCGCAAGAGCGCTCTGGCCTCCGGTGCCGTGAAGAAACATCACAGGCACCGGCCCGGCGCCATGGCTCTGATAGAGATCCACCGTTACCAAAAATCCGCGAGCTGCCCTTAGAGCGCCTGGCGCGCGAGATCGCTTGGGATTTCGGGGTCGACCTCTCCGCTTCCAGAGCTCCGCCGTGAGGAAACATCACCGTTACCGGCGCCGGCATGAAAAATGTTTGAAGTGTTAACCAAATGGGCAAGTAGATGTAATGTATGTAGTGTATATAGACTTATAGCCAGTATTTACATCATTCCTGACCCAATAAAGGGTGGCAGGCAAGGGACAAGATAGGAACAATTATACCTTCCTACTTTCTTTGTGTCGACCCCAAGCCTGTTATAGTTATTTCATAATCACTTGATGGTAATTATTCACCGCCATTATTCTGATCACAGCTATTAAAGCTGTTAGAATTGATGCAAACAAATGTAAAAAATGTATTTACATTAATAAGAAATTTATATACATATACAATTAAAATAATATATTGAAAATCAACCTGGAGCGCTATTATAATGATCTGTGTTTAATGATCTTTGTTTATAACTATATCTTCTGAGTTGACTGGCTGCTAAGGTCACATGAGATCACTCCTTATCTAAATAAAAGAGTCAGTTTAGATTAACAGCACATTTCGGCTGGGTATAGCAGTTACATACAGCCGCATACTTTCATCATGCACTTGCACCTCTCCCTCACTACGTCACGATGCTAGGAGACAAAATAGGTTTTGACCGAGAGTGAGCCCTTTCACACTACAATTACAATTAAAGTTGTCACAAAGCAGCTTTAGAGAGTCCAGGTCCGAGCCCCTAGTGAGTAAGCCAAAGGTGACACATGTGAGGAAGACGCCCTCAGCTGGAGGAAGAAACCTCGGGAGGAACCAAGACTCAAAAGGGGATCTCACCCTCCTCGGGTCGACCTGGAGAGATAGAAAAGAGGGTCTATATGGGGTAGAATAACAAGAGAAGGCCTTCATGAACAAGATTATTGACAGACAGGCCGTCTACGGCTAACAGAGTTGGAAGAGGTACATTTTTTGGAAGAGAAATTGAGTCTGTAGTCCATAATACAAACATCAGGCGTTGTCACGGCTGTCACAGCGCCCTGTGTGTCCCCAATTAAAACAACAAGGCAGGCAGGCAGGCATCCATAACTTTCAATTCAATTCAATTTTATTTGTATAGCGCTTTTAAAAATGGTCATTGTCACAAAGCAGCTTTACAAAAATGAAATAAATGTGAAATAAATGTGTGTGTGTGTGAATGTGTGTGAATGAAATGCCCCTGATGAGCAAGCCAAGAGTAACGGCGACATAACTGTGGTTTCTTTCTTTATTTTCAAAACAAAACCTGGCTCGAGGGCCGATACACATATCGACTGAAAGGCAAGAGTAGTACTAAGGATAATCGCACCTCTAATGGGACGGAATAGTAACGATGGACCGACACAGAGGTCCACATAAACTGAACTTAAATACACAGACAGACTCTGACAGAACCCAATCACCAAACACAATCACTAAAGGAAAACACAAGACACCTGAAACTGGCATGCAAGATACAAAACATACACAAATGTCAAAATAAAAGTCCCCATAACAAAACCCAAAACGAGACATGACAGGCATAAGGCATCAAGATCCTGATCAGTGACTAATTTGTTGATAAGAGCAGCGTTAGGAGTTTACTGGTAGTATGAGAGATATTTAATAAATTATTTAAGCACGCTTTTTGAAATTTCCTATTTTTCTGTTAGACACAGTCTTGATCTTACAGAACTTAGGGCGAAACCTAGGTGGCGACTCAAGGCAGCTAGCAGACAGTCGGTTAAGCCAGTTTGTCTGCCTGAGCTGCACTGCCGGCTAGCTAACAGACTATGTGCTGTGCTGCAGGAGATAAGAGCAGCACCCTTGAATGCTTGCCCTTGAACGTGGATCAGTTGTTGACAAATCCCACATTGTTTTCTGAGCACCACTTTGACATCCAGCAATCAGTGCCCAAAGCCTGCAAGCCTCAGGGCCACAGTGTATTGGGATTAGGTCAGAGCATATTACAGCGTCGGACACAGACTGGGCTAATTTGCACACCTCTTTAACACTAGCTTTAGTGATCTCTGATTGCCGCACATGAATATCACTGACTGCATACACGTTCCTCCTCATCTCTAAAAAACACATAAGATCTGACAGTGAACCAGTACTGGAGCACTTATTGATTTTCTGGCTCTAAAGCACATACTTGTTATGATTAAAAAACAAAAACAACAAGATGAAATAAGACCAACTTAGGTCTTGCATGTACAGGAGCATTTACTGTCTGCATTTACCGGTGACTCACTGTCTTGATTCTAATGGTAAGTCTGTTGGCTAATTAAAAAGATTATTCTTGGGAAGTTCATCCTTGACTTGATTTACTGTTGAGTATAAACCAGCAGTATCTGATACATTTTGTATTAGCATCTATTTTAGCGTTGAAATGATCACTGTTTGAAAAAGGCCACACAGCTAGCTTTTGGCTAGTCCAGTTATGTCTCTCTGGGGAAAAACATCTAGTGCAGCCAGTCTGACGATACCCATCGCCACTAGGGTAGAGTACTGACAG
This sequence comes from Hemigrammopetersius urotaenia, assembly GCA_037974485.1. Taxonomy (NCBI): domain Eukaryota; kingdom Metazoa; phylum Chordata; class Actinopteri; order Characiformes; family Alestidae; genus Hemigrammopetersius; species Hemigrammopetersius urotaenia. The sequence continues at coordinate 5,896 of JBBPDC010071835.1, forward strand.
GTAGCCGTAAGCACATTTGCAAAGCAGATCATCTCCTCCGTCAAAACCCGGGTCTTCCCAAACCAGAAGTTATGGCTAAACAGACCTTTATGGGAGGCAATACATGCTCACACTACCGTATACAAAGCAGAACTCTGTTGTAGAGACAAGTACTAGAGATAAGCAAGTACAAGTAGGAGTTCTGCAAGGCACATCCCGCTGTGAGATAGGCAAATGCTATGAAGTCTCACCTTAATCTGAACAACTACCACCATTGTCCCAGTACCGAAACACAACCAGCCCTCCAGCCTGAATGACTATCGTCCTGTAATTCTAACATCTTTAGTCATTAGGTTATTTGAGACATGTATCAAAGACCACCTCTGCTCCTCCATCCCTAGCTCCACTGACCCTTTACAGTTCACTTACTGCCAAGACAAGTCAACAGTAGTGCTGTTTTTGGCGGCCTGGTTTAATTTTAGTTTTAGTCTAGTCTTTGCGTCAAGCTGTCAGTTGTTTTTATTAGCCTTAGTCACGTCTGTGCTCTTTTTAGTCTAGTCAAGTTTCAGTCGACTAAAAGTCTGAGCATTTTAGTCAGAATTATCAACAAACATTTCCAGCTAGTTTTAGTCTATGTAAACTGATGACAAGTTGTATTTTAGTCTCCTGTTTTAGTATTACAATTCTATTTAACCCAGTCAATATAGTATAAGTACAGTAGAATAGACCAAATCTACATTTTCTTTTAGTCAAACCTATTTCACAGTTCAAACAAGGTTCTCTTCTTATCGTTGTTACCTTATAGACTCAATACTGTACATCCATTCCAGACACAGAAGACCCTCTGATTTGCATCGACATTTATTTTGCCAATCAAACATGTTAGAACTTAGGAGTAAACACTCATAAATTTAAATAAAATAACATCACATCACTAAAAAGTGCAAATAAAATGTGTGTGTCTATTGACATAAAGCCCACATTTGTAAAACTGCTAAAAGTCTTCACCTTCAGTGTGCTGGCCTGAACTTACCTGAATATATTCTACACAAATCAGAACAATTTAGCATCAGCTCTTTTGCACGAATAAGGGAAAGGCTGCTTATCAAAATGTTATGTGTGTGTGTGTGTGAGAGAGAGAGAGTCTTCGTGTGTGTGTCATTACTCTCTCCCTGGCACTGCGTCCCGATACTTTTGTCCACTCTAGATTGATTTAATTCACAGCGCCTCACAATGGACGTATTGGGACGTAAAGCCGTTCGGCTCTAAGGCAGAGCGTCCCAAAACTTTTGTCTCCCCTCCATATCGTACAGGAAACAACGTCTCGCCTCGTTTTAGTCGACGAAAACGAAGAGGCATTTTAGCCCAGTTTTTATTCTGCAAACCACATTTAGTCTCGTTCTTATTTGTTAGCAATATTACACGATATATTTCGTTTCGTTATCGTCACATGACCAGCATTTATGTTGCGTCTCGTTTTAGTCACGTGATAAATGTTCGTTAACGACGATATTTAGTCATAAGTTTTGTTGACGAAAGCAACACTAGTCAACAGAGGACGCCATCTCTCACGCCCTGCACAGCATTCTCACACATGTGGACAGTAAACACCCTCTGTCTAGGCGTCTAAGCGGTGACTCAGGGCTTCATTTTACTACACAATGTGCATGTATAACTGTGTCAAACAACTATCTTGAATCTTGAACCATAAAGTACCACATTTTCAAGTAGAAGAGACACAACTCGACCACTTCAGCCAGGTAAACAATGCTTACATTTACGAGACACTTTTTATCCAAAGCAACTTCCATCCCCTACCTACAGGGGGCAGTCTCTCCCTGGAGCAACTTGGGGTTAAGGATCTTGCTCAGGGACCCAGTGGCAGTGCTGAAGGTAGGATTCGAACCCATGACCTCTTGGTCTGGAGGCAAGTATCCTACCCACTGAGCTACCGCCACTCTTAATAGCCCCGAAACCCCATCTGTTAAAATCAAATAGACTAAAGCTGGTTCAGCAAAATGTCACAATATGGCACTCAACATAGCCCCTATACTCTCTTGATTATGGATCCATATACGGCACCATAAAACAGACAGTATTTCTCAGAACATCTAGCAGAAGGCAGAAAACAGAGTTGAGTTAAAGTGCTATAGTATTAGGGTTAAATCAATATTTTGCTGGCGATGTGGAACAGCCACATTGCTTATGAAAGTGAACGTTTTTGACAAAGTTGGCTCAAAGATATAAAAAAGATAAATGGCAACGGGGTGGTGGTGGCCTAGAGGTAGGATACTTGCCTCTGGACCAAGAGGTCATGGGTACGAATAAATGTAAATATACTTTAAAATATGAAATCGTAACATAAGTGATTCGTCGATTTGCGCAATTGTTCTTCTTTTTATGTCTCTATCTTTTTTTTCAGTAATGCCTCTTGAACAGCTGAGTGCTGAGTACTGAAGGATAGACGTGGACCTTGACTTTCTGCCATTCATCCAATGAGTACCATTTTGGTGCCTCCCTTTTTATCCCAAAATCTGATCTTGGGTCCGATTTCTTTTTTTTTGCCACGTTAGTGTCTCTTTGAGGGGTCACCTAATGCTGAAGGACTTTGTGGGATTTTCTGTTAAATGTTCTAAACAAATACTTTTTGTTGTTGCAAAAAATGCTCCTTTGGACTGTAAATGAAATGAATGGGCATTTGACGTTTGCCCTTACTGAGTAAAAGTGGCAATAAAAAGAAGCAGATCATTCTGTTAGACTGCACCATTATCTCTTTCTTTCTCGCCCCAGACACACTGTACGCCCTGTTATGCTGGTGCTGCAGCACCCGTTACAGAGCCAAGGCAGTGCTGTACCCTGTGACCAAGGAATAGACGAATAAACCTCGTGGGAAGTAAGTTCTCCTGGATTCTTTCACTTTCTCCATTTCCACTTTACAGTGCTAACAACAATGCCTTCTTGTTGAGCTCTAATGTAATCCATCCACAAGGCCTAAGCGCAGTGGAGGACTGACAATGCCCTGAAAATAAAAAGGTGTGTTTGAATGAGGAACAACATCACACTATTAAGGGAGAGTGCTTAGAGATTATTGTGAATGGCCCTTCTTCATTGGCTCAAACCAGCAAGCTGCAGTTGTGGGGATGCCAGAGCAAGGCTGCTCAGGCTAAGGCTGCTGCTGATTTCTTTGGCTTGAATAAGAAACAAACTGTACGTGCGATTGTGACCACACTGCCAACTAGCAGGAAACGCCAGAGCAGCACGAATGTTCCCCATTCACTTCAAATTAGGTGGCACACGTGACCACGCGTGTCTGATTTCGCCACTGTTACTCCGGTCTGAAATCCCTTTTATTTTTCCCGTCTCACTGCCTTTCTTTTTTTTTTTTCACGGCTTCAAAGTCAACGCAACACAGTCCCAGCTCCAATTAGTTTCCAATCGGGAACAGGGTTTTCTGACCCAGGTGGCCGTCTGAACCTTCTGAGTTTTGGGTCGGTGGTTAATTTGCTTATCATTGCTGCATTTGAAAAAAAAAAAACCAAAAAAAACCAGCTCAGCTAAAAAGGCAAGCTGTCATGAAAGCAGAGTAATGAAACTGCGTTCCACTCACACACAGCCACGGAGATGTCCTCTGGTCGGTCGGCGGACTCGAGTGCCACAAAAAGCTCTTTGAGGGATGCCACACACTTTTGCTTCCTTAAAGGAACGAGTTCGATAAAAAAGATTTGTGCGCACGGAGAACCTTTGGAAGGTTCAAAGAACCATGACATAATGTAAAGAGGATTTACTAGAACCTTTAAATAACATGGAGGTTCTTCAAGGTTTAAAAAGAATCTTCGCACTCTTACGGCATTAATCAGACGCTTTTATCCAAAGCGACTTCCATTCCTTAACTACAGGGGGCAGTCTCTCCCTGGAGCAACTTGGGGTTAAGGGTCTTGCTCAGGGACCCAGTGATGGTCTGCTGAAGGTAGGATTCGAACCCATGACCTCTTGGTCTGGAGGCAAGTGTCCTACCCACTGAGCCACCTCCACCCACTTTGAAAGACCCCGGACAGCTTGGCAGTCCATTACAGAGTGAACACACACCGTTCAGCATCTCCAGCTCACCTGATGTAAACCCAAGATGGCCAGGATTCAAACCCAGAACCCTCTTTTATCTCTGAATGTATTTTTTAAGTTATTTTTTATGTTGGTTTGATGTATGTTAAGGTAACAGTATTTTAAGAACTTTGGAAGCACTTGTTTTGGTCCATTGATCATAAAGGTATCTTCAATAAAATGGCAATAAAAGAATCAGAACTGGAACCTCATGATATGACCGCTACCGTCTGTACTAACCCGCTAAACTGTGCTTCTACACTACAAATATAACTTCACTCTAAAAAAGGTTCATGTAGTAACAAGCAGTTTAGCGGTTAAATGTCAGGAAAAAAGCCTCTAGTCCAACTTCACATGACCTACTGACCTGAGTGTGCATATTCTGTTCTAATTAAGCTATTATTTATAGAAATTTTACGTTGAATGTTGTCCAGATCATGAACAGGTGATAGAAACAGGTGATTCTGTCCCCCGCACTTTTTTTGGCCTAGCGCCAATATTTCCGCCCGTGTTCTCTGATTTGTTCATTAGATTTGAGTGAACTAATGTTTAGCCAATCACAGCGCGGATCTCTTGGGCGTCTGCCACGAGCTTCAAATCTTGTTGCTCTTGTGAATTTTCGCTCGTTCACCCTCTTGGCTGTCTGGGGTAA
>JBBPDC010071846.1:0-10624 GCA_037974485.1 Hemigrammopetersius urotaenia
GTGTGTTGTTCTTATGAATATATACATTAAGTTATAAAAATATAAAATATATCAAACAAAAACATGCCAGACGGAGCAGCGTCAGACTCGCCTGCGTTCCCGTAACCTAGCAACAATGGCTAAAGGCCCTTAAGTGTTTGACTCTGAGATTAGAATGAAAAACACAAGAGTATCTTCTCCTTGAAGGAACAAATGATGGTTCTTCTATAGCATCACTCCAAAGAAAACTCCCGTAAGTTTTACGACTGTAACGCCTTGCTTTGTGTGGCTGTTAAGTTCCAAAAGCACCTGCGTATAGTGAAAAATCATGTGATATTTTGGTAAACAAATGCCAGGAAATGTCTATTTTTATGGTGTAAACCCTAAATATGCCCCCAAATATGATCCAGAACACTTTGATTACATTTTAAACTCAGTTTAATACATTACCCTTAACGGAAATGTAAAAATAAACCCATATCCGTACTGTACAGTTTACACTGAACTCCTGCAAAAAAACCCTGTAGTTAACCATCACAACGCACCTTTCTTTGTCACGGCGTGTGTGTGGGAAGGGAAAGGACGCCGAACTGGGTGAGAGGGAGACAACATTTAATGAACAAAATAAAAACAGGGGAACCCCGACTCAGGGGGCAACAGGAAAGGCACCACACATAAACAAAACAGCAAGACTCGCGCTTGCAGAAAACCACAAAACAAAACATGAGGCCGTCTCAGCAGAACATGAAAACGGGAGAACCAAAAACCAGCCACTTCAGGGCGTACACGGGAATCAGGGAAAGCCAGCGCGAGCCTGTAACACAGAAGGGGGAGAAACAAGAACATCAAAGTAAAAAAACACTCAAAAACAACCAAGATGAGGGAAACACACACACACACACACAAAATGAAGCCAATACTGGCATGCAGATCCGGAGTCGGACTGGGCTACATATAGTGCCCAGGATGGGAAACAGGTGAAACAAATCAAGATGGGGAACAGGCGCAACGAAATCAAGACGGTGCGTGATACAAACCGTGCTGGACACTCTAAAGGGAACAAGGGGGGAAAGGGAGGATAGACACAGGAGAACTAATATTCTGGGGACGGGGAGCGGAACCTACGGGGAGAGGGCGGTGCAACCGTGACATTCTTTGTGTTCTCTGGGCAGTACAAAACATTTATACTGTTATATATTTTATATGGAACTAAAATATATGAAGAATTAAATATTGCTACAAAATAAAGTATTGTGGAGGATATCTGCGGTTTCCATGAATTTGCTGTGGTTTTTGCCAACAATTATTAGTTCGGTTCTAAGAAAAAATGACTTTGAAACATTTTAATTTCCAGCCCTGCGCCTTCTGGAAATGCATCTTAGCATCTCGGGCGAGAATTACAGGCTGATGGCTTTCATTTAATTTTAAATTCAGCTTAATACATTACCCTGAACAAAAATATATACAGGGTTAGACAGGCAATCTGTGCATTCTGGAAAAAGTCCAGAACGCACAGATTGCCAGTCCACCCCTATATACACTGTCGTTAAGGGTAATGTATTAAGCTGAATTTAAAATTAAATGAAAGCCATCAGCCTGTAATTCTCGCCCAAGATGCTAAGATGCATTTCCAGAAGGCGCAGGGCTTTTGGGCGGCAGGGCTTTTAGAAGAATGAAACGAAAATAGGAGAAAAGGAGGGCAGCAGCAGATTACTGGAAATTTAGTTGAATTTATATTTGGGTTACTATTTCTGTTGTTAGTAAATTATATATATATTTTTAAATTATACTAAAATGCATAAACAAAAACAATTGCAGCAAATATTTGCAGCTTCTGCATTATTGTGGAGATTTCCGCAGAAAACTATCAGTTCGGTTCTCAGAAAAAATCTGCGTGAGGCTCCTGATCCATGTAAAACTGGGGAGTTACTGTATTTCTATATTTTCTTGAACGTTTTTCTTTGCTTGGCCTGTTGTTCATTTTTGCTCTTTTAGAAGAAGCTGAAGTTAAAGGAGAAGTTTAATTAATCAGTGAAAGCCCAATTTTCATGTGGCATCATTCTTGATTCAGAGACTTGCGTTTCAAAACGGGTTGGAAACTTGGCTTCCTGCTTCCGTCCTGGCCTGGAGTTTTAACTGCATGCAGAGAGGAGCTCTGTTGATGCTGTGGGGAAGTCTCTGCTCATTCTCTGGAAATCGCCCCCAGCAATTCTGCTCATCCCATTAAAACAGAAGGAAGACACACATGCACACGCACACACACACACACACACACACAAACACACACAAAAACATGCACACACATAATTCTCACTGAAACTAGCTCGCCTGCCAGATGCATTAGGCCTTAATTGAATTGAAAAGGTTTGTTCACTATAAAGATTAGCCTGGTTTGTGAAACACACTATTGCCTGATTGTCTTGTTCAGTAACTCATGTTGTGATGCACAGCTGCTATAGATTGCTCTAGAATGCAAAGTTGTTTCTGCAGAGGTCCTTTTTTATACAGAAACACAGTAAAAAGGACCTCAGTATGAGTTACTGATGTTACCATATTAACTGAAGCCTGGATCCCCATTTCTACTTGTTCCAGAGCTGGTCTCTGTAAATGTGTTTTTTGGAAAAAAAAAAATATATATAATTTTATTATAATAATAAATCAACATTTTAAGATTCTGTACATTAGGTGCATTACTGTCATAAAGGCTCAGTAAGTCCATCCCATAAGTCCTCCTCTCAGTCCACATACCATCAAACCTTTCGGGTGCAAGGCTTAAAGAGGAATGCTGTTTTTTTTCTTCATAATGGAATTGTTCAGATGTAAATAAAGATATTAGTTGTGATAGAAACCAGACCATCTGAAGTTTACTGCCTCTAAAAGCTCCTCTGCCTGTGGCTGCAGGTGCTGTTTTATATTTGTTTTGAGAAGGACCATTTACGGAACATATTGAGTGTTTTAAGGCAAAATAGTCCCTAAAGATAACTTTTTTTCTTTTACATTTACCAGATTCAGTTTATAAACATTTGTAGGTTCACTGGTAGTTTTGAAAAAGTTTTGAAGAAATCTGTGCTATAGTCAGTGACCCGTGGTTAGCATTAGTACTACAGTAAAAATCTGAATGTGTAAGTTTCTGTACAACAAACTCTGGCTTGTACTGCAGCCAAAGTCTCACATTTTTAACGATTAAATGAACAAGTAGATCTGTGATCTGCTGTTTTTTCTATCAGTCTGAGGCTTTTCTGTAAAGCAGATCAGCGTCTTCTGGACTGGACGACTCCCTGCTGTGTTAGCATTAGCCATGTTAGCTATCTGATGCTGTTTCAGATGCCGTGCAGAACACTCGTACCTTTACCGTACTTTAACACAGATTTGCAGCTTCTGCAGGTCTCCGTGCTGTTTGTGTGTCTAGAGTGAAGGATCTCCACACATTTGATGTGTGTCTGTCTTCTCTGCTGCGTGTCTCTCGTCTTGTACACGAGCCAGTGCACAAAGGAAAAACTTGTTGACTTCTCTCTTGTACCTCGGATGTTGACTAGTCAACAAATCAGATTTCCTGTTAATGCCCTAGTCTGTGTTGCCTCTGTCATAACTTGCACTCACAGTTGATTGTTGAATGCTGCTATATGTTGCTCTGTGGTCCATGGAGTAAAGGTCTCTCATCACACCATGTGTGTGTTCACAGCTGCTGATGACTATAAGTTAGCCCTGAACCTTGAACTTAATGCACCATTCCATTCCCACTTTTTACACATTTAGCCCTTCGTCCCACTTTGACCTACGTTAATGCGTGTTAACGGTGCAAGATTCTTATCACGCAATAAAAAATATATCGGCGTTAACGCCGCACACCGCTAGTGCTAACAGCTAGGGATAGCGAGTCATTTTTTAAGCAATTTTCTCCGGGATCAATAAAATTCTGATTATTTATTTCTCCTAGCTACTACCATTTGTTGCATCTGTGGCAGCTGCTAACCAGATATCCATTGTGGAACATCTCATTGTTTTTCTTGTTTTTCATGTCCTTCTTAAAGCCCTGTATTTTTATTACTGTAAATTAAATTAAAAGAGGTGAATATGGGTTTACCATTACATTTTCTTTAAGGGTACTGCATAAGCTGAGTTTTAAATGAAATTAAAGTGTTCTGGGAGCATATTTGGGGGCATATTTAGGGTTTAGAGGATCTGGATCACAATCTCCATTCCAGTTCATCCCAAAGGTGCTGGATGGGGTTGAGGTCAGAACTCAAGTCCAGGTTCTTCCACACTGAACTCCTCCAGCATGTCTTTATGGAGCTCGCTTTGTGCACTGGGACACAGTCATGCTGGAATAGAAAAGGTTCTTCCCCAAACTGGGTCCACACAGATGGAAGCATGGCGTTGTCCAACAAGTCTTGGTCTGCTGAAGTATTAAGACTGAGCATCACTGGAAGTAAGGTGGCACCTGAATTCAATGATTAAGAGGTGTGTCCCAATACTTTTGTCCATATAGTGTATATATACTGGTATATAAAATAGCTTTTAAAAGGTATATAATGCTCAGCTAAACAGGTTTTAAACATTATTTTCTCAGGTGTCTGAGACTTTTGCGTTTCTGTGTGTGTGAGAGTGGAGTCTCTATGTGATTTCTCCTTTACTTCCTTTACTTCTTCTGGCCCAAAGCAGGTATACTGCAAGATCTTCTCAGTAAGAGCTGCAGGCTGAGAGACTCTGAGAGGGCTTGAGTGGAGAACGTCACTCAGGTATGTCTGACCAGTCACTGATTAATGATATTACGATATTGAGGAGGTGAATGGAAAGTGTGTGATAGGCGATGTTTATCCGGGCTTCGGCTGCTGGTCACTGATGATTTATAGGAACGGATTTGTTCAGATGTCCAGCCATTTTTCACCCTTCAGGTTTGCTGAGATCATAGTGATGAAAAAGGCAGTTATCTGAAGAGCACTTTTTCAGGCTAACACCCACAGCAAACAGAGAGCACAGCATTAATTCTCCCATTTATCTGCCTTTAACCACTTTTATAGCTTTTCGCTCTTTGACGTCAAACATCAGCAATAACTCACACAGCAATAAATCCAAAAAAGACTCTATTCTTTCAAATGCAAACAGCAGAGGAGAAAGGCTGCTGGGTTCAGACATGTGCAGACCAGTAGATCACTGGGAGTTTATACTAAATCATACAGTGGGTGATACATGTACTGTGTCTGCAATAATGATAATAATAATAATAATAACTATAACAACAAAAACAACAACAACAATAATAACAATAATAATAATAATAATAATAATAAACAACAACCACAACAACAACAACAACAACAATAATAATAATAATAATAATAACAATAATAATAATAACAATAATAACAATAATAAAAATAACAATAATAATAATAATAAAAATAACAATAATAATAATAATAATAATAAAAAAATAACAATAATAATAATAACAGTAATAGTAATAATAATAATAATAATAATAATAATAACAATAATAACAATAATAAAAATAACAATAATAATAATAATAATAAAAAATAACAATAATAATAATAATAATAATAATAATAAAAAATAACAATAATAATAATAATAATAATAATAAAATTGTTGGTACTCTTGGTTTTAAAAAGGTCAATGTGTTAATGAGCGATTTTATGTTGCCTCCGTGCTATACCCTACTGAATCAAGAGCTCTTAAGAGTTTCTGGCCTTGAAAAGCTTATAAATAAATCTTTCCATTACATTTTATTCATTAGGATTTGTTGAAGCATTATTAAATCAGTCTATTGCATTTGTGTGAAAATGACATTTACAAATATCTTTTCCCCATTTTTACTAAGAATGAATGACTGTTACCACGGTAATAATGGTAACACTTTACTCTAATACCTTCATAAGCCTTTCATGGTGGCTAACATGCATAAACATTTATAAAGACATGGTCCAACAATCGTCAGTTGTTTCTGGGGTGAAACCAATGCTTGTTGGTATAAACCTTATGTTTAGGTGCATGTGAATTGAGTTTTCATGCTCATGAAGGTGCTGTGAAGCAACAACAACAATAATAATAATAATAATAATAATAAAGTAAAATGCCCTTTATAGTGTAAACAGTGCAAACACTGTGAAATTCTATCTCTGAAACGTGAAGCAGTGGGCAGCCAGTCCCCGGGGAGCACTGTGTGGAGACAGTACCCTGCTCAGTGGTGTCACTGGGAGTCATGAGATTCGAACCCACAACCTTCAGAGCACAGGGGAAACTCCCTAACCACCAGGCCACCAGCTATTATTACTACTACTACTGCTGCTGGTATAACTATTATTATTATAACTGCACTGAAAACCTGTTATCTGCAGCCCCCCTCCTCTGCAGACAGAGCAGTTTAGTGGCAGATTCTTGCCTCTCCACAGGTCAGCTCTCCTGCCAGCCCCCCGTGTCTCTGTCCCAGAGTGTCCAGGGTTAAAGTGAGACAGGGTGGAGGATGTCACACTGAGAGTAGTCTGCAGGGCATGCACACACTTTGAAATTCTAGAGAGTCACATGTTGTCAGAGCAGCGCTCTAAGGACAGCGAGGACTCACCAGCTGCATTCTTCTAAAGTCAAGATTAATGGCTGAAATACGATACAGCCCTAAGCGTGACAGTTCCTGACACCGTGATTGCTGTCAGAGAAATGCCACACCGTTCTGTTCCTTTGCAGTGTGAGTGGCGAAGAAGTCTGGTACGGATTATTGAAGGAATTCATTTTTCTCAAGCGTCTCCTCATGTGACCCCATGGAGAGGAGCTTCTGGGACTATTACTGGTCTTGAAGTTTTTAATGTCGGGTCATTTTGGACTTTTCAAAGGAATTCGCTGCTTGATTTAGCAGTGCAGGTTCTTTACATAGTTTTTTTGCCTTCTAGACATTCAAGATCATCTTGGAGCCACTTGCAGACTCGGTTATCCTTTTGTTTGGGTGACTAGTCTCTCCTGGACGCCACAGAGATTTCAGTAAAGCGTTTAAGGTCAAATCCCTTAACTTCTGTCACACCCTGCATAAATTCCATAAACTTGATGTTGTAACCTTTAAAAGATTTGCGATATTTTGACACGTTGTCACATAGTTAAAGGAAACGAGACGAAATGAGGTCAAGGTGTGCATTTAAGGTTGCCCAAACTTTCTGTTTCAGAGAGTAATGGGGCAGAAAGACACAACATTTGGCTGTTTGTTCTATGCTCTCACATGTCTCACATGGGGGTGGAGGTAGCTCAGTGGGTAGGATACTTGCCTCCAGACCAAGAGGTCATAGGTTTGAATCCTACCTTCAGCACCACCACTGGGTCCCTGAGCAAGACCCTTAACCCCAAGTTGCTCCTGGCATTTCAGGCCCCCAGTAAGATAATCCCAGTAAGATTTGACTCATATAACTGGTCATTGTCACGGGGCAAGGACCAGGCTGGAAAGCAGGTATCCATGCTGTGGTCGACTTTTATTAAACACATAAACAAAACAGAAACAAAAACCTGGCACAAGGGCTGCTAGAAACAGGAACAAGATAACATGAAAACAGGGATCAGACAAGGCATAAACGAGGTGAAATGAGGCGATGGACAGATAACAGTGGGCTCAACAAACAGAACTTAAATACAGACAGAAATCAGAGAACAAAACACAAACAGGTGAAAACCGGAAACAAGGAGGAAAACAGAACAGAATATCAAAATAAAAGACCCAAAAACAACAGAAAAGCAGTGGCCCCTACTGGCCACCGACCCAACCGTGACAGTCATTCATTTCTTGTGCTTTTTGCATCAAAAATTTTTTTATTTGTTTATTATTTTTTGTTATTTTTGTTGTATATAAAAACTTTTAACTCTAATCTTGGCATTTGTGTGGACAGCAAAGAAAGTTCCAACTTCCTTGTACAGAGAAATGAACTTTCTACTGTTCATATGGCCATACATATTTACTTTAATTACTATATTTACTTTATTTGTCTTTATTTACTTTGTATTGTTTTTTTCTAGTGTTACTTGTATTATACCTCCATTATTTGGTGTTGTCCAGAGGTGTATTGGGTTTGGCCTTTTGAGTTTTTATTCCTAGCCGTGTTTCCTCATTGTCCTTGCAGGTCAGAAGCTCTAGAGGTCCTTGGTTTGGTTCGTGCATGACTTTCATCTAGTTTTGCTTTCATCAATCAAAATTCTGACTAAATATCATCGTCAACGAACATTTATCATGTGTCTCTCACACACAGCATTTTGATAAGCAGCCTTTCCCATATCCATGCAAAAATTTGTTCAGGAATTTTAAAAAAATATTCAGGGAAGTTCACGCCAACACACTGACTTTTAGCAGTTTTACAAATGTGTGTTTTATGGCAATAGACACACACATTTTCATTTTATTTGCACGTTTTAGTGATGTGATGTTATTTCATTTATTTATTTTATTTAAATGTATGTGCATGTTCTAAATTAAATGCCTGTAATGGTTGTACAGTATTCTTGAGTCTAAAGGTAACAATAATATAATAATAAGATAAGCTTGTTTGAACTGTGAAATAGGTTTGACTAAAAGAAAATTTAGATTTTGTCTATTCTACTATACACTGTACTTACAGGCGTCATACCCACCTGTATTCAGGCTATATCCATATATCCACCTATGGTTATAGAGCCAGGCCTCAGCCAGAAAGTGAGAGCAACTCTCGCTTACGGCCATACCACCCTAAGAGCGCCCGATCTCGCCTGATCTCGGAAGCTAAGCCGGGTCGGGCCTTACTATATTGACTGGGTTAAATAGAATTACATTACTAAAAAAGAGACAAAAATACAACTTTTATTGACTAAAACTAGACAAATATTGTTGTGGATAATTCTGACTATAATAAGACTAAAATGCTCAGACTTAAGACAGGCTGCCAAAATCTTTTGCCCATTAGGTTTTGATGCAGTGATCAGTGCATCAAAACCTAATGGGCAAAAGATATTGATGACTTTTAGAAATACGCAAAACAATATAACCACTAGTGGTGGGCATAGATTATTTTTTAATCTAGATTAATCTCACTGTAATCTTGGAATTAATCTAGATAAAAATGGCTCATTTGAATTCTGCCGATGCCATTCAGAATATGTGTGCTCCCCAAATAATGACTAAAAATAAGTCTTTGAGAACGGGTTTCACAGCATGGGTGTTGTTAGGTCTATTTTGGGGGGTCTGAAGCCCCCCCCAAAATGATCCCAAGCCACCCTAAATATATAGTCATTATTCTACTATTTTTAAATTATATATCCAAACATTTCATACCAGATATCACTGAGCGCAGATACGCACTTTACAAATAGAAACAAGACTATGAATTGAAATGAAAAATAAGTCTAGCTCTCGTTATTGAATTAAAATGATGTACTGGCTGCTGAAGCTGCTGTAGGTAGCAGGCGGGCATTAGGACCTAGGCGGAGCTACACAGCGCTGCTTGTTAGCGAGTAGCAACTGGAGCCCGTTTAGTAATATTTCTCTAGTAGCGCCGTTTGTACTTAGCTCAACAGAACAATACTATGAGTGTCCATAACTGTTGGTTTAACACAATTAGGGAACAGAACCTCTTCTCAAGTGATATAATCGGATATACTAACAGTCATGAGATAAGTCTTAACATGGTCAAGACAAATTGTGGAAATTAATGCTTTCGTGTATAAATTACACGATTTTGAGAAACATTACAGATATTTTCACTGTTTCTAAGCTTTTAGATTTTTCTTTTAAAGATCAGAGTCATTTAAACCATATGGACCATTATAGAAGTTACAGATGTAATTTCAGTTTCAGTGCAGACCTAACATTATCCTTTGATCCCCATCTCAGTTATTTTGAGTAAAGTTTAATATGTGACCTGATCTGGCAAAAATTCAAAATTGAGGTGGTATCATTAATAGGATGAAACAATAAGCTTTAAATGATATCTTGGTCAAAGCTGTGTCTTAAACGGTTGTTAAGTTACTGTTGTTTGAATTATGGTGTCGCAGCACCATTTTCCAACTGAAAAACTAAGAAAAACGCATTTGAAGTTTTTCGTCAGTTTTTGTTGATGTCTTTAACAATCAATAGCATTCAAAGAGATGCACCCAGTATTCAACAACAAAATTTTACTGCAGGCATTTAGATACTTAGAAAAATATATTGAATCAGACTGAAGCTTCAATTATTTCAAAATATTTATTAAATACTTATCAAATTATTCATATTTTTGTAAAATTTGAGAGCTACAACTGAATGTAAATAGCCATTTAAGTACATTTACACAATTATTTCCGTGATGAAACTTTGGAAGATTAATTTTGAAGACCTTTTCTTTCATATAAGACCAAAAAAGAAAAATCAATATTTTCTATGTTTTTCACTATAATCCGACTGTATCTAAATAAATAGAATGCCGACTTCCGACTCATTGCGGCAGATCGGGTCACATATCTAGAAGTGTCTGATGGTAAGTTAATGGTAAGTGGACTGTAGAAGCAATGTTCTATAAGACACATGAGTTTTCAGGGTTTAGGATAGGACAACACCATGCTTCCAACTTTGTGGACCCAGTTTGTGGAAGAACCTTTTCTATTCCAGCATGACTGTGTCCCAGAGCACAAAGCGAGCTCCATA
>JBBPDC010071887.1:0-10624 GCA_037974485.1 Hemigrammopetersius urotaenia
ATAAGACAACAAGATAAGAAAGGTTGTGTGTTTGTATATGAAGGTTTTATATATATATGGGATATAGATAACACACACACACACACACACACACACACACACAGCTCCAGATAACAATGGATTTGCCAAGCACAGTCATGTAAAACTGGCAACTGCACAATTTCAGTGTAGAAACCACAATACACCTGTATTATGTTGTAAGCCATTTAAGATTCAGCTATAGACTCAAGGAAACCTTCAACATGAGTGTGAACTGACATATTAGCTTAGTCTTGCTGACCTAAAGTATAAATATCTCACACTGACACGGCATAATTCTGTCAGGCCCTCTGACAAAGCCTTTATCATCAAACAGACCGCCAGTCCGTCGACACACGCTATCTGAAAAGTTCAAATTACTTGCTATTACGTTCAGCCACCTCATCAATCTTTTACTGATTCACTGAGAGCTCCTCCTCTGCCCACTGCTATCTAAATTATTCACATGAGACGTGACCAAAACAAAACACAGGACAGAGGAAACCAGAAAACTTTAAACACGTATTATTTAGAACATCAGGCACCAACATATAAACCAGTATTTGGGTCCACATTTGCATAAACACTGAATTATACAATGTGATGACGTTTATATAAGGTATGTTTGTTGTGCAGGGAGTTCTTCAGGTTCATAACTAGAGTATGTTCAGATGCATCTACTCATATACAGTGTTGTAAAATGGCACTGCTATAAATACTGTAGTTTTTTCCATTCTGGGGGTTTTACAGAGTGTGTTTGTGTGTGTGTGTGTGCGTCCAACATCACTCACCTGTGCTTCTTGACTCCATTGACTCTGGTCCCCTCGTCTTCTTCCTCTTCATCACCTCGTCGATCCTCCTGAGACATCCTCCCTCCGAAATAGCTGCGGACACTACAGTACAACTCGGATCTGCTCTCTTTTCCGTCCTCCAAAGAGCAGCTGACCTCCAGGCCGCTGTGCTCAGAGTCTGAGTCTGTGAAGACACACAGAGGTGAGGAACTGAGGAGGGAACCTGCCACTGTACCTGATGAAACCAGAGCAGGGGATCGGGTAGCCTTTAAAGGAGCCATCACATTAAGAAGAGTTTAGCCGCATCACCATGAGCAATGAGAGAGCACACATTATGGAGGACCCGACTTTTAGTTCCAGCCGCTCAGTATGAGCAGTTTTCCTCATGCAGTTCATCAGAAAAGCACTGGTTTTACAGTAAACTGACAAACTAATGACATTACACTAGGACTTACAGTACTAACACTAAAAAAATGGGCTTTTCTGCTCACACACACTTACACAAATGTCTACAACAACACATCAAGCATGGCTAAAATTCTTCAGAGAATGTAAAAAATCTCAACAAAACATTCCCCCTCCCCAACAACCCACAAACACACCCACCCTAATGCCTAATATTGTTCTGCCAAAACAGCTTTGACTTGTTCAGGCAAACGCATTAGTAGATCCTTTAAGTCCTGTAAGTTGCAAGGTGGGCCTCCATGCAACATACTAAATATTGATCTGTAACGTATTTACATTATATTTAAATTACAACGATGATTCACCACTAACAAGTCGAGGCTTAATTGTGTTTAGGAACCCGACTAAACCCTGTGTAGGAGGACTGTAGTCTGTATGATGCGAGACACTTTTCAGTTCAGGGACTCTGATGTAAAGAAATATTCTGTCCGATTTTCTTCTCCAGCCCAAGTCGAAGCAGGGTATGACGTGCTGACAGCACTAACCAGAGACTGCGTCATAGAAGTCGTCCTCGCTGACCACAGCGCTGCGGGGAGGCGAGCCTCGCACCACAGACTGCTCCAGCTCATGATGCTCCGTCGCCAGAGTCTGCAGAGCCTCCGACAGTATTTTATTCTTCTCCACTTCCTGCTCCAGTTTCAGACTGCACACCTACACAGTTACACACATAAAAACACCATTAGGATTAACATTCCTGATATTAACACAACTATGGCGACAACACTTTAAATATTAAACATGATTCATACATAAATCAGCCACTAAAACAACCTGCCTAATATTGTACAGACCTACCTCATGCCTCCTAAACAACTCTAACCTGAGGTGGCAGGAATACAACATCTCACAAGGCTTTTAACTCAGTCACAAAACTGGACTCTCATCTCTCAACTTCCTCTGCACTGGCTCCTTTTCAGAAATGTGTTGGATCTGAATGCAGATCAGTGATCGTTGGGTGTCCGTGACGATGTCAGCGGTTCACCAGTTGTCCTTACTTGGACCACTTTTAGTAAGTACTGACCACTGCATACTGTGAACACCCCACAACCCACCCTAGACTCAGTCACTTACCGATCCTAACACAGCTGTAAAATCATAAAAACACAACTAGAAAAACTCCCTCACTGATACGCCGCATTACTGCATATTCTACTGCCACGCGCAACCAAACCAGTTCACCCATGTATTCTGTATGTACAGGGTTAAAGGCTTAAGCCGAGTGGGAGTGAGCATTGTAAACTTGAAACGTTGACTGTTGTAACTTGAGGACCCCTGTACACAGCACTGTGCATAAGTACAAACCTCTGTTATATCACATGATGTAAAACCCCACTTTGTGATATCCTCCCACATGCTCATTTACAAACATAACCCTTTAGATGTGACTGGGGGCTTATGCAAAAACACTAACAGCTCTAATGGAATGCTATTCCTGCCAGTAATACATGCACAAATATGAGTCTTTTTAAACCCAATTTTCTCCCTAATTTGTTCAAATGCACCAGCAAGGTGTGGTTAGCATCATTCCTGGTGTTGTGCCTCCTTCATAAAGCAGTCCAGGATGAAACACTCTTTTTAACTTCACTGTGAATGGGCGAGGCTAAACTATGTGTAGTGAATAGGGAGTTTAAATGTTTTCTATATGGTGTGGGCCAGGTGTTTCTCTGAAGGCCTCTAAAAAATGAAAGCCCGGGCACTGGAAGCATTTTGATGTGGGGGGGTGCACACAGAGCTCTACATGTGGGGGGGTGCACACCGAGACAAAATGAACGATTTTTAAAAGTATAGTTATAAAAGTATGCTATGGTGGTTCAGGCACCCATGCAGGAAAGCTCCAAGGGCTCATTCAGCCAAATTACGCTATATGTGCTAACAGACATTTCGCTCGCTGTTGACTGACAGCACACTCTCTGTTTAACCGAAGTTCGTACCCCCTGCTGTTTGGAGAAGAGGTCCAGGCACTGGCGGAGAGCCGAACAGGTCTCGCTGGACGCTTCACACACTTCCCTGAGCTTCTGAAACACAGCAGCTGGAAGTCCTGCACGCACGCACGCACGCACACACGCGCGCGCACACACACACACACACACACACACACTCATGAACACGCGCGCGCACACACACACCCACACATTTGAACACACACACAGAAACACAAACTTTTGAACGAATACACACACGCAGACATATGAACACACACACAAACAAACATATGAACACACACACACACACACACACACACACAATGCAGGGCTCCAAGAGGTCACAAACACGTTGTTAATAGACCGAGGTCGGCAAATAAGATGCACACACCAACGTGAAATACACACAGTGTTGAGCCAAACTGGGTGTATCTGATAAAAGAATAGTGAAATAAAGTCTTTCCTCTCTGACTGACCTCTCATGAGCCCGAGAATGACGCATGATGTAAATATATGTGTGGGTGTGCACACTGGGCTGCTCTGATCACCCTAATACAAATGTTTTCAATCAACTGGTTTAATCATTAGTTTACAATTTAAATGATAAACAGGTGTTAAAAACACTCGTCACTTTTGCATTACAGAGAGAGATCCGACAGAGGAGCCCGACAGAATTACTGCTCACCTACATAGTGCTGATAGGTGGAAAATGTAAACTTTAGTTTAGTCATGTTTTTACTATTACAGAACAAAAAAACATAGTTTTTTATCCAAAATGAGCAAAGTTTGGTAGCTGAACATGAATCTCATTCACTCTGTTTAACCCAGTGAGTTATTTTAGTGTTTGATACAAGTTTGTATTTACTAACACATCACGTTTACTGGGACGTTTCATATAACCCAGTGGTCCACAACCCCCGGGCCGCGGACCGGTACCGGGCCGTGGGTCATGTGGTACTGGTCCGCGGTCTGCACAGAAAAAAGCAGTGGATGTTACCCGTGTAATGTTGTCGCTCGTTGTTATAAAAATGCTGTTAATAAAGCTGCGAGGACACACTGGATTTACGTTTATTATTATATTTTAAAGATATCCCATTATTATATTTTTTAAAATATCCCCATTTTTATGCGTATCATTTATTTGTATAAATACATATATGTATCTGCCACTCCATAAAGGCCGGGCCGTGAAAATAGTTTCTGATATTAAACCGGTCCGTGACGAAATAAAGGTTGGGGACCACTGGGCACCACTACAAGAATCACCTAAACCTTACAGAGTTTTTCAGCAGTGAAACCCAAAGCCAGACAAATTAATGTGTATTTATCCTGCATTGTAAAAGCTGTCAACGTGTAAAGGTTGGTGACTTAGTATCACTCGCTTCCACCAAAGAAAGCGATGCACTTGCTTTAGGCCAAGTTTGTTATTGTGAATTTTCTATTTATTTAGGTTACCTCCCCCAAGAAATGACAGGAATTGATAGATAGCTATGGGGAATACTGTTGACGGCTGGGAAAAAAGCGTTGACTAAAAAATCGATGACACACATTCGACCAACTTTTGATGCCTGGATAAATATATCAATGAACATTTATAAAATAGAAAAAGTTAGCTTTTCCTTACAATTAAAAATGGACATTTTTGAACAGCATTGGGCTAAATGGGTTCAACATCTTTGCCCCCTGAGGACAAACTTTGTCAAATAGCAATTTGAAGGATTTTGCTATTTTCATTTGAGTTTTTTTTCTTTTTTCCTGAATTCTTAGTCAGTCTTTCTAATATGTGTGTGTATGGGCACTGGTATGTGTATGTATATGTATACTATACGGTACTGACTCTCTGTAACATGGGATAAACAAAATGTATACTTCTCTCTGGATGTATAAAGTTCTCTATTTTCTGAAAAAAATTTTTTTTTGTAATTTTACATTTTTTAAAAACAATCCCAAAGAGAGTTCTACCACTCTGTTGGGGTTGGAGGGGATAACCAAGACTAAATAATCTGTACATTCCAGAATGATCAGTGTAGTGACAGCCCTGGTGTGATAATGAGCGCATTTTTACCTGGAAGTACTTTCAGGCCCTGAATGATCTCTCGTCTCCTCGGCTGCATAGAGATTCTGTCGTCACACATCAGCAAGGCAAACATGATGAGCGCCACAAACTGGCTCGTGTAGGCCTGAAAAACATGAACAAACAAAATTGTCGTAAGTAACGCATCCTCTAACACACATTTCTGGTATTACTACAACTATACAGCCCTTTCTGGTTTTACAAAAAGGTTTTGAAAACATGGCATTTCTTTGTAACATCCAGAAAATCCCACCTCTCCCACTGATTTTCTTATATTTACATCATTGTGAGAATGTCTGGTCCCTAAAAACTCCACCACACAGCGCTGTCAATAAATCTCCCTTCGAGAAACGTTTTCAGAATTACATTTCTCAGCTGCATTTGTGTAAATATAACTTTGTTGCTGTTACCATGCGACGAATGTATCTTCTTTATAATAAGCAAAATGATGAACATCCAACCGAAACATCAAAGTAGATTTGTGAGCTAAAAAAAAGTGACAAGAACTCACAGTGCAGCTCACTATTATGAGTGTGTGTGTGTGTGTGTAAGCAAAAAACTGAAGTGTTTTAACCATAGAATGGAAAGCAGAAGACTCATACATACCACAAGCGAAGTTATATATTCTACCTGTGGTTACTATTAATAATTAACCAAAAATAATTAGCCTCTGTAGAACTCTAAATAATGCCAATACCCTTAAAGCACTCAGAAAAGGTTATATCATCCACTTCATTCATCTTTATATCCCCATAGTCCTTCTTTATGTGTTTTAGGGTGCTTTCACACCTACAGATTTTGGTGCGCACCAAACGTGTTTGGTCCCTTGGTTCGGTTCGTTTGCGTTGATGTGAATGCAGTCTCGGTACTTTGGTGAGCACCAAATCAATCGATCCGAAACTTGCCTGAAGGGCTGTATCCGCTCTACTTAGGTTCGTCTGGTGTGAAAGCAACCAAACCAAATTGGACGAAACAGTATAGTTTAATGCAATGCATGAGGATCAGCACCATGAGCGCAATGCAAAGCTGTTCTTCCATGATTATTGAAAGTGGCGCGATTTTCTGAAAATAGTCTGTTTCCGGTGCCGATGGTCTTCGCCGCCTATTTTGGTTCGTTTAGAACTCTGCATATGTGAAAGCAAACCGTACCCACGTCTGTTTACTACACTGTAACATTTTTCTGACTGGTGCGGACTAAAGCAATCGAACTATAGGTGTGAAAGCAACTTTAAACACACTGCAAAATTTTTTCCAATTTGATTTTTATATATGTGAAACACACCATAGACTCCCAACATGCTCACATTTGGCACACATAAAAAGTTTCCATAAGGGGGTGCTGTTGGCACTAGAACAGTGGTGCTTTGCATAAGTGACACTGTGTGCCCTTGCTCGACCAAAGCATATCCTGCTCTGAAAAGGACCCAAATGGCAGCAGCTGTTTCCACTCCTCAGCTTCTGGGATGCAGTTTCATTTAAAAAAAAAAAAAAAGCAAAACTAAATTAGCCTGAATCATCCCGATACGCTACATGGCTGATGCTGCATTTCCAACTCCGTGGTGCCCCATATGCGGAGTGCGGCTCCAATAAGCTTGATTCCACCAAAAACAGCTATAAATCTAACTGTGCACAGTGTTTGGTGTAACTGCAATAAACGCCTGCAAAATATTTACAAAACAACTCCACCGTATTATCAAGGGAGAGTTAAAAAAACTATTGCAGCATGTCGTTGCTTCAGGCACAATTAAGATTAACCAATGTCAGGAGAGCAGAATCTCATCATACATCATCTCCACGCTGACCACAGAAGAGCACAGATGAAGGGAGGGTTCTCTCAAACACACGGAGAGTGAGTAAAAAAGGCAGTAAAGCATGGCGGCAGCAGGGCTGCTGGAAGAGGGTTATGAATGCATCCTCTGCTCTCCAGTAATCCCTCCTCCGCCATCCGTCAGCCAGCGGAGAGCGATTTGACCTTTCCCTCCATTATCCCACCTAATTTAAAGTGGTAGTCTGGCAAAGGAAAACAAAGTCACAATTTTTCCTTCGCAACATGTGCGCTCGGTCAGCCAAGACAGGTCTACGTGTGTGTGAGCTTTTCTTCTTTAGTTTAAAACTGGAGTTCTGGAGTGCAGACAGTGCAGGCAAAGTGGTTTTACTGCTTAACATGCTGGTATATATTAACATGGACAAAACTCAGGCTTCAAAATAGCTCCTCCTGCTCTTTATACCTACATAACAAACATCTGCTTATTTTTATTAGACATGTGTCACGCGGTGTCAGAATAACACTCGGAGATCTATTTAACGTTACTCAACAACTCAAGACAGGCGTAATGATTTATGGTTCAAAAACAGTTTCATAAAACACATCGGCTTCGAGAAGCAAAGAAGGGGTTCGCAGCCTGCAGAGGGCACGACCAGGCTGGAGTCAACGATCATAAAGCGCTGATAGTTTGAATGTTGGAAAATGTCCACAGCTTTAAGATGCAGAAAGTACCAAAGTAGCATCCACAGTCCACAATCGGATTAATTTTTTAACCATGATCGCAGCAGGGGGCAGCGCTGTTGCCTCACACCTCCAGGGTTGGGGGTTTAAATATGGATCTTGGTCCTGTGTATGTGTATGTGTGTGTGCGTATGTGTGTGTAGTTTCCATGTTCTCCGGGTGGTGGTGTGGGTTTCCTCCTGGGTCTCCTCCTGGGTCTCTCCGGGTTTCTCCCACAGTCCAAAGACATGTGCTTCAGGTGAATTAGGGATTCTAAATTGAGTGTGTGTGATAGTGTGTGTGTGTGTCCTGTGGTGGGCTGGTTCTCCTCCCAGGGTGAGTCCCTGCCTCGTGTCTGCAGACCCCAGGATAGACTCCAGGTACCCACGACCCTAGTTAGGCTTATAGGTTAGAGTGAGTGAGTGAGTGAGTGAGTGAGTGAGTGAATGAGTGAATGAGTGAATGAATGAATGAATGAACCACGTCCTAAACTGATGAAGCCTTGTGTTGCAGCCTCCCACACTGAACCCCTCTCCATCAAACCAGAAACAGGGGCTTAAAAGATAACTGGATAAAAATGATTAAAACCTAAAATGGCACAACCTACTATAATTATTAACAAACAAATAAAGTAAAAAATAAAGAAGTTAACTACATCTTGGTTAACAGACTACAGTTGGGTTGAGAGGAATGCTGTGCAAATTTGACCAAACCATTCCCTTAAAGAACAGGTTATTATGAACAACCTGCTCTGATCTGGCAAAACTGAAAAGGGTTTATGACAAAATCCTGAAAAGGTGGTGCTTGTAATGCTCACTGAACCGGCACCACCGTGTCCTTTCATGCAAAATTCTGCTGACGTCAAACTCCTTCCAACAGGATTTCTGAGAAGTCAAACCGTATGATGAAGAACAGAGTGCTGAACAACATCCTCCACACAGCTTCTTCAGATACTGCCTTCAATTTGATCATTAGAAACTCGAATCCCTTTTAGTAGCAGTGTATTGGTGGATGGGTGCTGTTTTTTAACATAACTGACCATCTTAATCAGAATTTTACAGAGCAATTTGTGGCAACAACCAAAACTTACATAAGCGTTTTTTAATGGTGTGTTTGGCTGAAAGGCACTACGGCTTTTGCTGAAATGAGCCAGATCTGGGATCCAAAGGGAACAAAGGAAGAATCGGTTATATAGCGAAACCCACAAGACACATAGGCTATATCCAAATCCACTCTTAATAGTCTTCACAGGCTCAATCTGGCAACCCGGTCGGCTAGAAAGCAGTGGGTGGGAGGATAAAGGAAGAATGGGTTTATACTCTTTCACAGATGGAGAGATGAGGAAAAGTATCACTGTCCGATATCTGAGCTGCAGCAGAAGGAAACGATCGAATAGGAGATGATTATTCCAGATATACTCTCTTTCTCTCTCTCACACACGCACGCACGCACGCACACGCACACGCACACGTCGACAAAAGTGTGCTGTATTATATTTTTGACAAGTAAGCTACTGTTAATTGCATAAAACACATTATTTGCGACCATTTGACTAATAAAATATAATGTCTTCTTCAGTTTATCCCCCTTTGCAATTCATATAATAAAAAATGTGCTAAATCTATGACTGCCTCCAATTCTTTGAATAGGATATTGCAATCAGAATGGGGATTTCATAGCAGCTAGAAATGCTGATAAGCCATATCCGCATTTCTAACTGCTACAAAAACCTCATGCATGCGTATAATGACCATACATACCATACATACATCATACATCTTCATAATTAATATCGTAAATATAAGTGCAGACATACTTCCTAATAGTCCAATGAGTGATTACATTACGTAACACTCTCTAACCCTGCATGTCCAAACCAGCAGCTATAAAATAACTTCTGGAACTTTTATTAGGCAGCTTTAGCTGGAAACCTTTAGTAACAATTTCAGTGTTACAATAAAGAAGAAGGATTATTCATTTGAAAACACAGACTAACCAATAGCAGAACCAGTGCTTAGAAAGCTTTTGGCAGCTTGTACCAGCCAGGAGTCTGTCCTGCGGCCGTTAATTATTTCTCTGTCGTTTGGATGTTTTTAGGACGTTCACTGTCCTTCAGAAAGAAATACAAGTTTATCTCACCAGATAAAGCTCTGGGTGCCAAGAATGGTTCAGATTGGCTGTGCTAGCGTAGGAAAACACGTCCTCGCTTTTTTGATTTTCTCTGGAATTATTTACATACACAACTCCGGATCATTTGCACTACATACTGAATGTTTGAAAGAAACATTAAGTATCGTCCAAAATGAAAAAAGGAAGTTTGGTGTTACGTACTTCTATCATGTCTTGCTACTACTTTAAATCATACAAAACACAAACTCCATAAGACAGAACCTGAAATCAAAACCTGGCCTTGGGCCAAGAGTGGGGCCCCATAACTGCACTGTAACATACACATCAGAAACCTGAGTGTTTATAAAGCTTTTCCCCTGTGGTCTGATTGCACTATAATAAGTGTTTCTGGTCTGTCTCAGCTGGCCCAACTGCTTGAAGCTCTGAATAAATTAGCCTATTCTGAGAAGTAGACAATTTATATTAGCAATTACTGTACTTCAGTCAGGCCAAAAAGCCGCCTCACACATTCATTCCAGCTTTATTAGGGACACGCAATACATTTTTACTGACTGAAAAATGAGGTAAAGTCAGTCCACGGGTTCATACTCCAGGTCCAAGTTGTAGCATATTTATATCACCTGCCATGTGTGAGAGTATGTTTATGTGTGTGTGTGTGTGCGTGCATATATATACACTCAACAAAAATATAAACGCAACACCTTTGTTTCTGCTCCGATTTTTCATGAGATGGACTTAA
>JBBPDC010071898.1:0-10621 GCA_037974485.1 Hemigrammopetersius urotaenia
GTGGACTTCTTAAGCACTGATGTACGTCGCTCTGGATAAGAGCGTCAGCTAAATGCCGTAAATGTAAATGTAAATGGCAGTAAGTCAAAATCAGAAAAGTTTACTTATACTGAAGGAAATTGCTATGACTGCACATTTGCACAGAGGAACAAAGATAAGAACAATAAAAATATGATGTTAACAAGAATTAAACAGAAAATACTCTGTACTAAATACACTGTGTGCTACATAGAGTGTTTATAGTACAGAGTATATACACACATAAACATATGCTGTGGTTAAGAAATGAATAAATACGATAAACGAAAGTTACCACTGAGGTAACAGTAAAACTAAAGTAATAGTAAAACCTAGTTTATTAAATAGTTTGTAACTTAGTTTGTTTACAATATGAGCCACAGCGATGCTGCTGACAGTCCTAGATTGCATCGGGCAGCACACCAAATCAAATGTCCGTCTTATGCTCTTGTTCAAATTGCCAAAGTCCAGAGTGGCTCCAGCCTCATTGGTGCCAAGTGTTTGCATTGCATGACCAGGCCCAGATATGTTTCTGTTCGTGTAGCCGCTCTATGTCCACTTCTGTAGTTAATTTATCTGTAGTTTTGGGCCAAGGCGTTTATGTCATCCTTCATTTCTGCATGACCATTCAGAGACTCTCCTTTTTCCTCAGAATTCAACCAATTGCTTTTGTTGTTCCGTGCCTCAAAAGCTGACAGGTGGAATTGACCTCCTTTCCAGCTGGCTGTCCTGCACTGTGCCTCGTCGCGAGTGGGCGGGGCTAAACTGTTATATGTTGAATGGGCTATTTATCTATCTATCGGAAACATCTATCTTAACGTGTTGTTTTTTAATGACATCGCAAGCCAACAAACATCACTGTAAAAAAAATCCAGATATTGTATCTGTACGACAGCAAATCTTAAAAAGCCTTTCGTTAAAGCACATACTGAAACTCTTTTTGGCCCAAAGGTGGGATGAATGTACTGTTGCTGGCCCAGGATCTTCCAGGATCACCCGGAATTTTGCTTATCTGTCCAGGAAAAATGAATTCCATTCTAGGGCACAAAATATCCCCTAATCCAGACGTTTCATATGTTAGCATTTCTCATGGAGCTGGGATAGCTTTGTTTCATCCAGTCAAACCATATACAACAAAGAATGGATCTGATTGGTTTAAGTGCTTGTTTGGGCACTGGGCAGCACTGCAGGGAAAACTGAGAGGGTTAGCTGGACTGGTATTATATTAAAGGAAGAGGAAATGTATTTAAGATGATAAAATTGCTCATTGTAGTGATGAAATATCATACTAAACAACCAAAACAAATGTTGATATTTCTTATAAAACAGCTACACCAGCCTGGGCTCAAACAGCCTGGGAACACATTATCATGTTAATTTTGTGTTTACCTTGTTTGCCCCCATTAAAGCAGGAAAAGTCATTAATATGAAGCAAAAATTATTCAGAAAAATTAAATATAAAACATAAAATGAGGCTTAAGGCCCAATGCTGAGTGCTGCTTTGGCAATATCCTCTTGATAGCATTGCTGCTTAGGTCTTGCAACCCGTATAGAGCAACAGTTAGACAATAGTTATTAGTGTACGAGACACTATTGGTTCTTTTTGCTCTGTTTCCAGTTATCAAACTTCCCCAAAACATGTGAGTACTGTGATATATATTATGCTTTTATTAAAAACATTAAGGAAAACACCTGCTGGACCCTGACCCCAGAGCAGCACTAATGTAGCTCCAATATTTTTTGGCCCGAAATGGGAGAGGCTGGGCAATATGACAAAATGTAATTGTATCGTTATAAAAGACCTCACAGGCTTTTCCCTTCACACCGGCCAGCCGAAAGTTTCACAGCAGAGCGAGCACGAAAAGGCCTGAATGAAAGTGTACAGTTGGTGCAAAACAGTGTTTGATTTGAGTTCATATTTTTGATTCCTTGGTTCCAACTTAGCAGAAGTGGTAAAAATGTCTCTTGCTATTGTATTTTTTTGTAACATCGCTCACCCCTGAGGAGGCTCACTGCACTATCTGTGCATGATCTGAAATGCGTCTTTTGCGCCCTGGAGCGTTGGGGTGTAATTCAATCCGGGCTAAGCTGTGTAAACAGAGGATCCGGACGAACGCGATCAGCACAAGCCGTCAGTTATAACAGGAAATCTGCTCGTAGTTACCAGGTTGACTTCTATGGTTTTCTCCCAGTTTTTCTCGTTGTTGATTCCGGCGTTGTTGATGGCGATATCCAGCCTTCCGAAGCGCTCCACTGTGCTTTGGAAGGCTTCTGAAATTGACAGAAAAAGTGAAAAAACAGGCGTCAGAACAGGTTTTCAAAGACCTGGTCCTTCGAGGCTGCCCTGACAACTTTTCAGCAGAGAGAGCAAGACTTGAGCCAGTGCTGGGCTAGCAGCTGCAGCATTCCACAGACATGCACTCAATGAATAGCCGTCCTTAACCTTGGTTAGGTTGCAGGAGCTTCACCAGGCCGAAGACAGACAGACAGACAGACAGACAGACAGACAGACAAGCCTGTCTGCAGGGACAAAAAACACAACAGACTAGACGAAAAGGGACAAATCCAGAGAACCAACTCGGGCCCCTGGAAAGCACAAACACTCGGGACGTCCGAGGAGCATTCCAAAGCCCGCGCCCCCGGGGCTCTCTGGAAGTTTATACGAGTTCTGAACAATCATACCTTGTTGCGGGACACTCAAAGGCTTAAGGAAATAAGAAGAAGAATGTCAGGCCGTGCCAGAGCAGAGAGGATGAGACATGTTGTGATCAGAGCTGGAGAAGCAGAGAAGATCGCTGCAGGCGACCACGATAAGAAGAAGAAGAAGAAGAAGAAGAAGAAGAAGAAGAAGAAGAAACAACTTAGGACACTACTTAACCTGTAAACATAACAGGTGAGAAGGAGAAGGAAGAAGAAGAAAACACAAGAAGAAGAAGAGGAACAAGAAACAAAACAAGATGGAAGAAACTTGGGACACTCCAGAACACGTAAACACAATACAGAGTTCAGATCTGCGGCCCCAAATCTCTAAGCACCCCCATATCAGGAGGTCCCACACCAACACCTTCATGCACGCGCGTGTGTTCACCTTGCAGGCGCCCTCCGTCCGTCACGTCACACTGGATGAAGATACAGTTGCCCTCACCGTAGTCTTCATCCAGAGCTTTCTTGCACTCCTCCCCCACGGACTCGTTCAGGTCCACAAGCGCGACCTGGATCACAAAACGGAGAGAGAACACGTGAGGAAATCACGCGTTTTTTTAAAAAAGGGAAATAGATCCAGAACAAAGAACAGAGCGAGTTCTAGCGATCGGATCACCTTGGCTTGGTTCTCCAGCAGGAGAACCGCCACCGCGCGGCCGATCCCCTGCGCGCCCCCGGTCACCAGCGCCACCTTGCCCCGCTGAGCCATGCTGGTGTCCAGGAGCGCGCGGCGCTGGAGTTTATGTAGAGCACTAAAGGAGGAGGAGGAGGTGGAGGAGGAGGAGGAGGAGGAGGGAGGGGGGCGTAGCAGGGGAGCTCCCTCCTCCCAAAGCTGAACAACAATCAAAACACTGTGATACCAAACACATTTGCATGATACTCACTTCATATTTACTAAAAACACGCTAAATTCTCTTTACTAACAAATGCAAGTTATTTTATTAGCCATATATTTTATTCATCACTACTAATCTATAAAAAGCCACTTAATATATTCATAATTATACTAATAATGTGGATCATAAAGCCCTGAAACAGTAAGCAACAACCAGTTAATAGGAATCTTACAGATTCTCTCATCTTAGAAAGGAAACTGGGTTTATTTCACATTTTTTCATTTATAGTCATTCACTTCCAGTGTTTAACATGAATAAAAATCTGCGGCTTATAATTAAAAACGAATGGTAGAATATAAGAAAATATAAGAATAAACTATAAAAGCAAAGAAAGATAAGTAAAGAACAGAAAAAAGATAATACGATAAATAATGGAAGGAAAGAGAAAAATAAAGGAAGAGAAGAGAACTGAGGAGAAAAAAGTGAAAGAATTGAAAAGAAAAGCAATGCGTTTACAGTAACTCAGGATTTGGGTATTCAATTCAGTTGTCTGTATTTTGCATATCTGAGCACTTGTGTAGAACTGGTAGATACGTGTCCAATAGTACATCCTTTAATCTGTCCATCTTTTTGTCTTAAATACATGACTGTACAGACATTTTTGTTAGATACAAATCAGTAATTTAAGCAATTTCCTCCGGGATAAAAAAAAGTTTTCTGATTCTGTTTCTGAATAACGTAAATGTACCCTCAAATGTACATCGTCCTTAAAGTCCAGTGATGAAACTTAAATGAGCTTCTTTCTCAGGGGAATGGGGCCTATTTACACATATAAAATAAATGTAAAAAAAAACAATAAAAAGCTGGTAGTCACAAGAGAGCCAGCTGCACCAGAATATAATGCAATTATGTTTCCTTGCTGAAGATTATACTCTATGCACAGAGGCACCCTGGGGGTTTTCTGACTGTTTGACGAAGGCCTGAAGAAGGAGTCTGGGAACTACATTTACATTTAAAGCATTTGGTAGACAATCTCTCTAGTCTTCAGTTACAGTGAATCTAGACTTAAGAGCTGCAAGTAGGCTAAAATTCTACCAGAGGTCATTCCTTCTTCATCTGGACTCTCTCAGATCACACACACGTTAGCTGTGAACTTTATGTTGAGTTACAATCTATGAACGAACATGTTTTCCTCAGTGCTCACTGAAGTGGAGCGTCTTCAGTCTCTGTTTGAAGGCAGTGAGGGTCTCTGCGGATCTGACGGTCAGAGGAGGTCAGAAAGGTCTTGATGCAGATCTAGAGCCTTTGAGAAGAGGTGGGTGGAGTCAGGCTGTGCTTGGTGCGCTTAGTAAACAGAGCTGTGCTGATAAGGTAAAGCTGGACCATTTTTGGCCCCAGGAAGCCAGTGAAGGGTTCACAGCAAGTGAAAAATGATCACTTGTCATGTCTGAACAGACCGCACAGTGAAATGTAACCAATTTAACCTTTCTTCGGTCAGCAGTGGGCCGCCAGTGATGCAGCGGCCGAAGAGGAGTGTGGGGACAGTACCTAGGTCCAGGAAACCTCAGTGGTGCTGCTGGTGGCCCTAGGAATCAAACCCATGAGCTTCTGATTACAGGGCTAACTCCCTTACCAACAGGCCACCAGCTATTCCAGTAGTGGAGAAAGTTGCTTTATTATCGTTGCTGCTTTCTGCAGAGATCTTGTGGTCTTCAGAGGAAGAGGAATGGACCAGTTCTCCTGATGTTATGAAGAAGGGACAGAGAGACCTTGGTGGACATCAAAAGAGACACCAGTGGACACCAGCTGAGAAGGCACATGAAATTTCATCGTGAGGTCCATCGAAATTACTCAAAGAAGGGTCAGATCTTTTGTACAAGAGAAGCATTCCCCAATTTAGAGAGTGATGTGGACCTCTGCTGGTGTGGACCTCTGCCTCAGACGAGCTGCATCCTTATTTAGTGAGGACATCTCCGGAGTTTGAGGGTCTCAGAAGAGACAGTGAGGGACAGTGAGCCTCAGAACCATGTGTCGGTTTATGGGTTTAGCACTGATCGCTTTATGTGTGTTCATTAATTGTTATTGTCCTTAAGAAATTATTGCACTCTTTCACCACCATATAGTTGCACAAGTCTCTTCTTCATAAGCAGCCCCTCTGTCCTGCACACAGACCTATTCAAACATGCCCTGCCAAAGGGTCTCTTTTATTGATGGAACGCATTCAATAGAAATAAATGAGAAACACACATCTGGAGCATCAGGGCTGCCAAATGACATGCAACACAACATTACAGACACGTTCTCAAGACCAGTCTCATTAGTGTGAACCCCCGATCCATTAACTGTGACTGCAGGACACGTTCCTCAGCAGCAGATGTTACACATATGTGCTTTGAATGAGTGACGGTTCAAAGTTTTTGTCCAGCAAAGGTCAGAACAAACACCAGAACTAGATGCTGGAGAACCCAAATTCTAGGAACGTGGAACCACAAAATAACGTTTTACAAGACAAACCTGAGGCTCTATACACCAACTAGCCATAGTACAGAAACCACCTGTCCAGGATTGTGTAGGTCCTCCTTGAGCTGCCACAGTCTCAGGGTCTGGACTCCATAATACTTCTGAAAGTGTTGAGTGGTTCTGCACCAGCAGCAGATCCGTCAAGACTTCTAAATTGCAAGGTTTGTCCAGCACATGCCACAGAAGCTCGATCACACTGAGATCCGAGGAAGTTGAATCAACACCTCAAACTGTTCCTGAAAATGTGACTCATCAGACTAAGCCACCTTCTTCCACTGCTCCATAGTCAGATTTAGTCTCGTTCATGATGGACAAGAGTCAGCATGGGTGCTCCGATCAGTCACTGGGGTGCACTGTGTGTTCCACCCCCTTTCTGTCAGAGCTGCATGAAAATGATTATTAAATATTAGTTTTATGTGCCGTAAACCCCCAAATTCACGAGGGTTATGTTCCAGGAGCATGTAGTGAAGAAAATGCTTAAAAATGTCTATTTTTATAGTTTAAACTCTAAATAAGCCCCCAAATTATGCTCCCAAAACACTTTAATTTATTTTGCAAACTCAGCTTAATACATTACCCTTTTAAAAATATTTAAAGGTAAACCTGTATTCGTACTGTACAGTTTACACTGAACTGCTGTCTCCCGCAGTGCTAGAATGTAAATAGTGATTTTACTCCTGTATAGACTGTACTGTACAGTTTACACTGAACTGCTGTCTCCTGCAGTGCTAGAATGTAAATAGTGATGTTAGTCCTGTAGAGACTGCACAGTAATTCATGCAGCGCGTTTTCTTTGGTGTGCACTGTCATTTTTTTGCTATAAGCAGAGTAAATAGAGTAAAAAAAATAATTTAATTTACAGCAATAAAAATACAGGGTTTTAAGAGGAGCAAAAAACACTCGAGACGCCCCATCCAATCAGCCAATCAGCAGCAAGGAGAAATGAAAACTGCTCTAGGATTGGCTACTTTAAACCTCCCACCTCCGAGTACAGCAGTATTTCACCGAGCCCCATCTAACTGTGGAGTTTCACATTTAGAGTGAGAGATATATGCGTGCTGTGATCTGCCCTCACCAACATGGAGGATTTGCCTCCTGTATAGACTGTACTGTACAAACAACAGCCAATTGTAACTGCCAAGCAACAGCCAACTGCGGGGCGTGGCCAATTAGCATATCTTTTAAACATTTAGAGCTCAACATTTACAGTCAAACATCCCACATTTAGAGTCTCCGTCTGTAAACACTGCAGCTCAAAGACTTGAGACTCGACTGATACACAAAGACAGCCTTCATTCATAAACATTTCATTTATTTCCACTTGTTTTTCCCAGGAACTTTATTAGACATATGAAAAGTATTTACACTCAGTATGTACACGAGATAACGCGCCTTCCTCTCCCTCACAAAACACTGACAGGTCCGATTCACAACTGAAAAGAAACACATCAACACTGAGCCTAGGACATGCATGACATTTCATACGAGTTTGTACAAAATAAATTATTCGATATATTGGCAATATAAATGTACATAAACGTCTCATATCACTTGCAGTGTGGAAGTATGTGTTGTTCACTACTAGTGCGATGTGCTATTCAACTCTATCACAGTTTCCGCTGTAAGGAATGTGAGCGTGGACGCTGTATGATATTTAAAACTTTTATATGGCACAAATGATCAGAACAAAGTGTAAAATAAAGAGTGTCCTCATCATCAAAGCACAAAGCCATCTATGATACTCAACAAGGGTCAAGAACACAGATATCCTATACTTTCATTAAAAAAGGGTGAGAAATCCAGTTTTGTTTTTTTTTTTTCATTTTTCTTGACCAGCATGTATGTTTTGGAAAGGCTGTTCGTTCCACCCCACCTCGTTCTTTAGAAATAGTTTCATGAAATAAACTGATGAGACTCTTTTAGCTCAAGCAAACACTCAGTTCAGCCATTGTATGTCATTTGCAGTTGGAAGAGTTTGTCCAGAGACCCCCTCAGTTTTACTGTTAAGGCTTCCGGAGGGTCTCAAGTGACCATCAAGGGTCTCACTGAAACCTCCATATTACACACCCTGGTTTTAAACATTTAAAGGGACATTTTGGTTAAATAAATAAACAAACAAACAAATAAACAAACAAACAAACAAATAAATAAATAAATAAATAAACAAACAAACAAGTAAATAAATTAATCCGCACGCAAACAAATAAATAATTTACTCCATCTGCTGTCAATGTGCCTACTCTTTTCCAAAAGTAAACATAAATATCAATTAGTTTCAAGAATATTTTCATTTAATATTTTCGTTTTCTATATAATCTAGAAAAGTAAAAAAAATAAAGGGAAATAATAATTATTAAAAATATATTGTTATTATTATTATATTATTATTATTATTATATTATAATAATTTATAATAATAATAATAATAATAATAATCATGTATTTGAATTAAGCTTAATTACAAAACTACAAAAAAAAAATCCACAGATAAATAATTTTATTAATATTAAGTTGAATTAGAATCCCAGAGTTTAATAAACAGTATTTCTTTCCTCCCATATGAGTGTGTGGTGTCGCAGTCTTTCTCTGGACTGAGATTTTCAGTTTAAAACCTTGTAGAACTTCCCTCAGATGATGTATCTTGAAGGTAAAAGGATGTTTTAGTAACTACAGGAAATGCTGTGGGGTGGATACAAGAGGAAGGGCTGCTTCCCCCTGGTTATCTGATGTAGTTGCATAATGCATGGGGTTTTGTGGAGGAGCATTGGTGGGTAAAAAACACAAAAAGACAAAAAAACTGTATCTCTGATGGGCCTGAGGGATGCAGCGCTACCATATTCAGTCATAATTTTAGACCAGAATGTCCCTTTAACCTTGCAGGAAACCCACACTGTACATTTCTCAGGAGTTAGATTCAACACTGTTGTTGGCTAGTCCACATCAGCAGTGCATTTATTATAAATTGCCTTTTCCTTTTAAACAGAAAACATCTGGGCACAAATCCACACTTTCTATTTCCAACACACCTGCAGATTAAAAACACACTCACACACACTTTAAGCTCTGGGAGATATTTCTCTCGGAGAACCCCGGCGTGCCAAGATGTGTTTAACTCATTTCTTTATCTCAGACAAGGTCTGTTTACATAAGGCTTTTAAGGGGCTCCACTGGAAACAGGACATTATGCAAAAGTTTGAACACCCCCAGTCAAATGACATGCTTTGTTGGAAGTTCACATCTTCCCACAAACTATTATTAAATGTTCTGCTTTCTGTTTATTAAACACTGAAAAGAAATTACACATTAAATAGAAACGGTGCCATTACTTTCTTACCAGCAACATTTAATGTACATTGTGTTAAATCTGGTCTCTGTAGAGGATGCACAATTATTTACACTTGGATAATCATTAATGTCCTCGGACCAGGGGGCGTCAAACTTTGGTGCACGGCTGTATAACTAACAAAAGCAATACAGATATTCGACTCTAAAATAACACATTTTCCTTGCATGCTTGTTCTTGCCATTCTCTTCATTATTTTGGAACATGAGCCAGACATTGAGGCAGTTTTCGCTACCAGGCACACAGACTGAGTGAGTTTTCAGCGACTGGCAGTGGTTCGAACAGTAATACTTTTCTTAAAAGCATTCCTGAAGTGGTCTTGAGGGCACGTCAATATCCCAAGATCACAGGAATATTACTGTAAAGACAAGGAGGATCCACAGGTGGTGAGAAGCTGTGGATTAATACGTGGTTATGGGTCTTTCTTTTGGATTTAGCTGATGTTCAGTGTAAACAGTTGCAGTTCTGCTGGTCTGGAGGTTGTTCTGAGATTGTAAGAGTGGATCACCTTCACTTTTTTTTACCAAATTTCCCCATAAGAGACTCTTTATAATGGACTTTGCCTGCAGGTGTTATTATATCTCTACACAAAACCATTCTTTAATAGAAATTGTTGTTCTGCTGAAACTATTGGACAAGAAATTAAAGATCGGCCGCTACAGTGCTGGTTTAGAGTCGCTACATTCGGTTTCCTGCTCAGAAGAGTATTGTAGCTAGTCATCGCTAGGCGTGTTAGCTAAAGTTGTTGTCATGCAGGTTTCTCATCAAGCTGCATGAGATTTTTGCCAATGACTGCGTTTGTGGACAAAGTGTGGATGGATCAGTTTAAGCCATCTGAGCTTAATGCTCAAGCTAGCGGCTCAAATGTACACAATTTTCCACTCACCCCAGATACAGCTAATATGTCATGCTAATGTCTGGACCTTAATGTCGAGCTGGATGTGGCATTAGCAGGTTGAGAGAACTTTCAAGGATGTATTTATGGGACCGATCTCTTTGATGGAACAAACAAATGGTAAATTGTCTTAATACAGCAAAACACCTCCTTATATGGAAGATCTCCCAGTTTGATGTCAGCAGCGTGCTAAGAGAAAGACCAGCAAACATCGAGAGTGTAAGAGAACAAACGTCGGTTCTAGACTGTTTTACACCGGTTATATTTACTGAATCAGAGTTTACTGATACACTCTGAGTTCTGAGA
>JBBPDC010071909.1:0-10621 GCA_037974485.1 Hemigrammopetersius urotaenia
TAAATCCTCAAAGTTTGGAGAATAACCAGTAAGCAGGAACTGAGTTCGGCCATGTTTGTTTCTGTTTAGTGGGCGTGACCTGTCACGTATTCTCATGCGGCTCTGCTGAGCTCCGGTCAAGTGTAAATGCTGGGCCGGTTCTCGGCTGGTTCCCAGTACCGGCCTCTGGCACCAGCACCAGTGTAGCTGAAAAGGGGTACAAAATGATCTGGGATTCCTGGCTTTTTATCCAAATGAATGTGCACGGTGCAGTGGAGTTCCTGCTGTGTGCTGGGAATTATGTGTTCAATCTTAAGCATCGTTTTATAAGAATGAGTTAAACGAAGAAATATAGACCCCCACGCGCAGTACTTCATTGTTAAAATGGTTTATTAGATGTGAGGATTGTATACGGTGCAGCTTTCACCCCGTGAACACTCTTCAACATGACGCGGAGAATAAGGAGCTTCTTCAGCCTCGGATTCACACGCTGCCAAATAAGAAGCCAAACGAATAGGAAGCTGTGAATAAGTGGCCAACTTCAGCGTCGTAGAAGAGCCTATACTTTCTCAAAGTTTGCAAACACTGGAGGGTCAAATTCTTCTTCTGGAACGACCAAAATAACTCGAAGACCCACCAGAAATTCCTCCATTTTGCCTGCCACATTTTCAGGATCCGCATCACCAGCTTCAATATAGCTTGCAACTTCTAAAATGTCTCTTAGCAAGCCTGCTTCTTCCATGACTGCTAGCGCCATGTTGGAAAAGACAGCTTCAGACCAAAAGAATCGTCTGCACAAGATCCTGGCAGATCAGCGTTTGTCCCGCCCACTCAGTTTGATGGGTCTGACAGATAAAATAAATTTGATGTGCGGACGCGGTTGGAAGCACTTCATGAATTTATTTTATCTGTCAGTCTGGGCCATCAAACAGAGGGCGGGACAAACGCTGATCTACTCAAGATGATTGGCTGCCTTGTGTAGATCAGCGTTTGTCCCACCCGCTGATGGGTCTGACTGACAGATAAAATAAATTCATGATGTGCGGAGGTTGCCAACATGAAATAATTCATTAAATGTGTCATTAATTATTTAAAATGGGAAATAAAAA
This sequence comes from Hemigrammopetersius urotaenia, assembly GCA_037974485.1. Classification (NCBI taxonomy): domain Eukaryota; kingdom Metazoa; phylum Chordata; class Actinopteri; order Characiformes; family Alestidae; genus Hemigrammopetersius; species Hemigrammopetersius urotaenia. The sequence goes on from JBBPDC010071909.1 coordinate 1,089, forward strand.
CATAATTAATTAAATGTGGCTTTAAATGTGTCTTTAATTACTTAAAATGGGAAATACAACTATAATTAATTAAATGTGTCATTAATGATTTAAAATGGGAAATAAAAACAGAATTAATTAAATGTGGCTTTAAATGTGTCTTTAATTACTTGAAATGGGAAATACAACTATAATTAATTAAATGTGGCATTAATTATTTAAAATTGGAAATAAAAACATTTCAGTAATTATATAAAGATTTAATGACGCATTTAAGTAATTATTTATCGGTGTATTTCCCATTTTAAATAATTAATGACACATTTAATGATGTATTTAATGACATATTTAAATAATTAATATTGGCACTCCTGACATTCCATATACTCTGGCCGGGTTTGTAAGCGTTTTAATGTAGCACAGACTCCAGTAACCAATCAATTTAACTGAATTTACCATTGAATCATTTAATATACAGACAAACTATTGACCTTGAACTACACTGAAACTGGCTTTAAGCATATACATCTCGCTCCGAATTTACTACTTATTAAGTTATTTATATTTTCTGTTCTTAGAAATATGTTTGAATGACTGCTTGCATAGAATTGCACAGAATTCTTGCCACATTGAAAGTTAAGCAGGTTTTTTCCTTCTTGCCAGGTTTTTGTTCCAAGACAGGACATATTTTTAGGGCCCATTTTGTTCCTTCTTCACTATAGTAAGATGATTTGTTATAGCCTCAAATAACATTCCTCCTTAATGACATGAATTCTATGAGGTCATGTAAAAACATGCAGTCAGGTCCATAAATATTGGGACATCTACACAATTCTAATCTTTCCGGCTCTACACAACACCACGATAGATTTGAAATGAAATGAACAAGACGTGCTTTAACTGCAGACTTTAAATGGTGTAGGAATTACAACATTTTGAACATGCACCTCCCTCTTTTTAAGCGACCAAAAGTAAAGGGACAAATTAACAATCATAAATCAGACTCTCAATTTTTTGCAAATTCTTTGCAGTCAATTACAGCCTGAAGACTGAAATGCATATACATCATCAGACGTTGCAGCAGAGGCCTGCTCTGCCAGGCCTGTGCTGCAACTTTCTTCAGTTCTTGCTTGTTCTGGGGACATTTTCCCTATAGTTTTGTATTCAGCAAGTGAAATGCATGCTTAATCAGATTCAGGTCAAGTGATTGACTTTCCACTTCTTTGCCTGCGATCAGAAGGTCGTAGGTTTGAATCCCAGGATTGCTAGTTGCACCACTGAGGTACCCTTGACCCTCCTTCCTGGGTGCCTTGTTCTTGGCTGCCTGCTGCTTTACTTGGTGAATAGGTTAAATGCAGTTAAAGAATTTGACATTGTTCACACTGTGTGCTGTGGTGTGACTATAAGAAGCCACTTTACTTTGTTGTGTGTTTTTGAAAAGTGAAGTGAGCGATCATGTTAAACAAGAAATTCTCTGTATAAGGATCATTCAGACACATATAAACACACACACACGCACACACAGCATGTTCTTAGCACCGGGATCACTAGGATCCTAAACTCCAGCCATGATCAACTTCTGGGAATACTTTGATTTTACTAGTGGGCTAATTTTCTTTTTTCTTTTCCTTTTGTTTGTTGATTTCACCAAAAACAAGACTCCATCAAATTCCCCTCCAGGTCCTTGGCGTCCACCTTTGGTGGGAAATATCTTCACAGGGATTGACTACCAAACCATAGACAAGGTGAGAGTAATACAAGTACAAACATGCATGCATTATTAGAATCATGCCTAAAATAGTATATGTAAAACATTTAATATATCTGACTAGCATCAACAGTTTATTGACCGCAATCTGCATTGTTTAGAAGGCATTACACTGTTTAAAATAACACGGCTTAACAAATATTAAAACTGTGTTTCAGCTTTACCAAAAATATGGGGATGTTTTTAGTGTGACGTGGGGAAGCGAGAAAACTGTGTTCGTTTGTGGATACAAAATGGTCAAGGAAGCTCTTGTCTCTCATTTGGACTGCTTTGTTGACCGTCCTGTAATCCCCCTGTTTCACAAAATCTATAACGGCCTTGGTAAGTGCAAACAACATTCAGTAGCTCCTGTATTCTAAATCATCCTGATCATGCAAAGTCAATCAGAAAATGATCAACAAGCAAAAAGCACCCAACTGCACCTGTATGGCAGAACCTGATCTTTCGAATGAAGTGTAAATCTCCTTTACCACATTACAAGCAACTGTATGTGTATGTGTTGAAAGGATAAATAAAGTGAAAATCATAGTGATGAAGACAGACTCAAATTACAGTTTCAATGCCTAAATGACCATAATGCATTCTCAAAATGTACCTCAGCAAAAACTCTTCTCACTTGACAGCAAACTTAGCAAAAACTTACCTTCCCTTAGTAAAATGGGAGTTTCAAAAACTCGTAAAGTAAGAGATTCTTCATGCACTGTGTAAAATATGATTTTCCTGATCTTGATTTAGCTGATGTATTAGCATGCAGAATATCACAATGGATTGTCTGCATTTCTACTTGAAATAGAAAATTCAGTTTAAGAATTCCACTGATTTTTTTCTGCATAATTAAACAGTAAAAGGTGACCAAGTCATTTGACCAAGAGTTTGATATGAAATTCTCTGTTCCGGAGCAGCAATAATGATGGAAACTAGATGTTTGGATCTGTTCTTGCATCAGAGCATAATTCCATAAAATAGTTAAATAAACACGCATTACTGATAGTTAATGCCAGTTTAAAGGTTAATGATTGTTTCACACTAGTTAAGCCTTTAGGGTACATACAAGGCTTTGTGAGTTAAAACATTTCCCCCCAAATACATTCAGTGCATTAACTGCTAATTGGTTACATTTCAGTGATTTCTACTATCACCATTTTAAAGCAATTAGACTTGGCAGGTTTCTCTAAAATGCATTTTTTTTCACTGCAAAGCACACTGAACAACTTTCTTTGTTTTATGCAAAAAATGGAATTGTTTCTGTTTCTTTGCCATAAAAGGTGTCTCCTTGAGTAATGGGTACCTGTGGAAGATGCAGAGAAAGTTTGTCATCACCCACCTGCGCTACTTTGGTGAGGCAAAGAAGAGCCTTGAGCTGAGCATCCAACAGGAGAGTGCCAGTCTGTGTGATGCTTTCAAAGAGGAAAAGGGTATGTGGTCAGTCTAGTAAAGGTTTCTATCAATCCTACACAAAAAACACTTGTTTGGTTTCTTCTTTGAGGCTCTTAACACTGTTGTAAGACAGCCACTTGCTCTTGGAGGACATTTTAGTTCCCCCCAGAGCCTTTTTGTAAAAAAAAAAGTCTAATAATTTGAAGAACCTCTCTAGAGCAGGGGGGTCATACTCCAGTCCTGGAGGGCCTTGATCCAGCATGTTTGGTGATTTCCCTGCTCAGAAACACCTGGTTCACTTGGCTAGTCAATTGCTTGGTTCACTGAATGTGTTTTGAGTAGGAGAACCATCAAACTGTGCTGGACACTGTCCCTCCAGGACCAGAGTTTGACACCCCTGCTTTCATGGGCATTTACATTATGTGGAGGTTCTTTCAGTTTTAACAGGGTTCTACCAACTCACACATATTATTTACAATATTATTTACATATTATTTATCTAAGAAACCATCCACTAAAAGCTTCTTTAGGGTTCCAAACATGTTTTCTCAAAGTCATTGTACAAAAAAAAAGAATTTCTGCCAACTTCATTTAACAGACCATTCTTGGCTGGCTAGAATCAAATGAATTGTGAATGTAAAAATATGACTAATGAGAAGTAAAGAGTGAATAGCTAGATTGATAGCCATTGTAGACTCCTGGAAACACGTGGGTGATTCCTTTGTTCTCTTAAAGCTTTATAGCGTGGTCTGTTGTGGTAAAAAAAAAAAAAAATATGTGTTATTAATATGTGTTATTAATATGCTTTGATATCATTGTTTAACACACAGGTCCGTTCAACCCTCAATTCTACCTGAACACTGCAATTTCAAACATCATCTGTGCTTTGGTGTTTGGGCATCGCTTTGACTATCATGATGAAAAGTTCCTTAATGTCCTAAACTTGGAGATTGAAGCTGTCAGACTGGCAGGCTCCTCCCATGCTCATGTTAGTTATATTTTCATTTTCATTAAATAACCATCGTAAATAGCAATAGTGGTCACAAAGCTTTATTGTTCACAACTTCATTTGTGATTTTTGGCAGCTATACAATATCTTCCCTCGCCTCTTTGATTACATTCCTGGGCCACACCATAAGATGTTTAACAATTATAGGAAGATCATAGCGTTTGTGAAAGAGGAGATCAAAGCGCACAAGGAGAATTGGGATCCTTCGGACCCACGAGACTACATAGATGCTTATCTGACAGAAATGGACAAGGTCTGTTTAAGATTAATCAAGTAATGTGTAAAATGCAGTTCAAATCAAGAAGACCAGAGGACACTACCCAGATACAGCCATTCAGAACATGCAATACTTCTTTCCTCCAGAAACAAAGTGACCCCGAGGCAGGTTTCAACCTTGAAACGTTAGTGTTTGCCTCAATGGACCTTTTTGAGGCAGGGACAGAAACGCTAACCACTACATTACGCTGGGGTCTGCTCTTCTTGCTGAAATATCCAGACGTACAGAGTGAGTATCCTGAACCAAAGGAAATGTTCATTATATAATTGAAATTTCTATCACACCTTTGTGGTGTTGAGGACATGATTTCTTTTTGACTTTTATTCACTAAAGTGAGTAACTGATGCTACTTTTTTATCACACAATACACCCAAAAGGAACAATTTGCCTAAAAAATTAGATCTTTGTAACGTTCCACTTAGCTCAGATGTAGTCGATCAGCCAACATGTGTCAATATTTTGTAATGTAGTTACTAACACGAGAAGTCAATAGTCATTTACATTTCTTCCCATAAATATCTGCTCAACAATACAATTAGCCAGCTCTGCACGCTGAAGGCTTCTAAGACAACAGGGTGTGTTTTCACAAACCACTTTAGAGGGTGCTGATCAGTTTTTGTGGCAATGACAGTCGCAAACTCTGATGAATCTGGTAAAAGATCAATCCTCTTTACAACTGTTTTGTGAATACCACAGATAGCCAAAATGTCTGTATATAGACACTGAGATACTAATTTATGGAAAACATTTGGGTGACTTTTGACGTCTATCCTGATACCTCCAGCGCTAAGCTAAAGAACCAAGAATCCAAACAATTCCAAGCGACATCTGAGGTACGCTGTCAAAAATGTAGTGTTTTAACTTAAAAAAGTAAACTTTAAGTATTAAACTTAATATATTTTGTTTGCAGATAAACCTTAACTTTAATTAAGTAACAGATCAGGGTTGCATTCAACAATCAAATGCCTTCTTTGTGTATTTACCTCTGACCTGTTTTCTTTTTCGACAGGGTTTGTTAAGATTTGTAATTTAGTGGACAGTATCTTGGTTTAAAGCAGATGTTGATTTGAGTTTAGCTCTACAGGTATGAAGAACAGACATGGAATACTTAAGCCCTAGTGTACGTTGCTCTGGATAAGAGTGTCTGCTAAATGTAAACATACCAGTAGCAGATCCACGTTGACCAGGGTCAGACAGATTCATGAGGGGCAGATCAGGCATGTAACTCACATGAAACACCTAAAACAGGAGTAAAGGCCTAAAACAGGAGTAAAGGCAAGGCTAGAGGCATGGATAAAAAAGCAATGCAGGTCATAACGCAGAAGTCAAGAAACGGCATGGATGCAAACACTCCATGAGAGGCAAGACTTCACAAGGTCTCTTAGAGTTCCAGACCTTCAATAGAGCAAAAACTGGAGGCCCTCCATTAAGTCAGTTCAAAGCTCTAGAGCTCCCCTTAGTTGTGAGGATTGCAAACAGCAGAACTGAACAGCACAGTAAAAGAGATTTTATTTTTTGCTGAATTGTTTTTAAAATAGAGATTTTAAAATAGAGCTCCCTCTGTCTATATTTATTATATGACTTATGGATAATGGAGAAATAATGTTTTAATGGAGACTTTTAAAAGGTTCACATTCACATTACTCAATTACAAAATACTTTGAGCAACTATCCACTGAAAAGAGCTCTTTTCGGCACCTTTATGAGCAAGAATAAAAAATGAGCCTTGTTCTTTTATTCATTCAGAAAATGTGCAAGCAGAGATAGACAGAGTGATTGGACAGTCACGCCAGCCTAACCTGGCTGACAGAGCCGACATGCCCTACACGGATGCTGTGATCCATGAGATGCAGAGGAAGGGCAACATTCTTCCTTTGGGTTTTCCTAAAAGAGCCAGTAAAGATATAACACTTGGAGGATACTTCATACCCAAGGTTTGACATTAACCAAGTGTGTTTTACAAAAAATGCATGTTGCACAGCAAATTTTATGAAACAATCTCTCATCTTTAGGGAACATCTATGACTACGAACCTGTCATCTGTGCTTAATGACAAGAGGGTGTGGGAAACACCAGATACGTTTAACCCAGGACACTTCCTTGATGAGCAAGGCCAATTCCGCAAGAGAGATGCGTTCATGGCTTTTTCAGCAGGTGAACCAATAGACTCAACCTCCCACTACATAAGATATATGTTTTATTGTACTATTAATGATTCATTTCAGCAAAAAAATGGGTAATGTTTTGTAGTAGTTTTTTATAGTTAATAGGTATGCCTTGGCGAAATAGGCTAATTAAACTTTTCAGTTGCTCAAGGGACACACTAGAATTGTCAAATGAGTATTGAATGTTCATTAGATAAGTAATAAACTAGTAGATATTATAAGGAATCCACAACATTTCGCTAGTAGATATGTACAATTCAGTAGTTCCTGTTACTTAACAATCAACCACTCATTAGTTTACTATTACCTATTGACTAACTCCCCAGAACTCCATGGTAGCTAATAGCTGGGCTGTAGGTGTTACTACTCATTTATTGGCTCTTAGTTACTCATTCACTGGGAAAATATTGTCAATATTGCCGGAGTTGCCAAAGCAGGAGCACACGTGAGCACTTGCCTGAAGTTTGATAACAACTGATTAAACATGTAGAGTAAAGTGAGATTTTCTTGTTTGAAATGAAATCCTGCAGCCACACAGGCCCTTTGCAAACAAGACTGGCCACCACTGAATTACATCTGACAGATTTTGTTTCAGGTTTTATGATATTCTCTGATCAGTCAGAACATTAAAATCATTGACAGTGAAAGTCAATAACACTCACTCTTTTGTTAGAATGGCGCATGTTATGGTGTGGCATATATCAATCAGCAATATATGCAGCAGAGAGCAAAAGCTCTTTCAGACTTTACACTAGATGGCAATGTATACAAAAGTCAGGAGGATTAAACTGCATTTAGTCAAAAGAGCATTAACCCGCCCATTATTTTGGCCCACCCACTATCCCATTAAAAAAATAAACAGAAAAAAAAAATTCTGATGGTTAACCTGGGACCAAAATTCTGCCTCTGCATTTAACCCATTCACCAAGTGAGCAGTGTATGGGGACGGCACCTTGCTCAGGGTACCTCACGGGAATCGAACCCACGACTTTCTGATTGCAGGGCAAACGCCATAACCACTAGGCTACCATTTCTCCATACCTTCTCCAGGCCTCTGCTCCAGAGCCCAATGCTGGGGGACTTTATGCTGTATACTATATATTTGTGCTCACAGTTGAACACTTGTGTCAGGAAAGGGTGCACTTTAAAGTAATTGAATTCACTCATTATGAGAACTGTTTGTTCTTTGCACATATAATATGCATAAGAATGTATTTTGTGTAGTTTATTGTTCATACATGTAGAACTGTCCCATGCATACTTACTTGATACCTGAAATCACTGTTCTACAGGTAAGAGAGTGTGTCTAGGAGAGCCCTTGGCCCGAATGGAGCTCTTCTTGTTTGTCACCTTTCTGCTGCAACGTTTCACTCTCTCCTCCTGCCCTGGAGAGGAACTGAGTCTGGAAGGCCAGATGGGCTTCACCTATACCCCCGACTCCTACCGCATGTGTGTGACCCCACGCTGAGAGAGAGATTGGAAGTAAACGGTGCCCCGATGGTGTCCATTTTCGTACATTTAAATGGAGCTACTTTTTGTTTACGTTTACGTGTTTGGTATTTAGGTGACGCTCTTATCCAGAGCAACGTACAGTTGCTGTGGTCCACATCTGATCTTCATACCTGTAAAGCTAATCAGCATCTGCTTGAAATGTTGTACATTGCTCTTGAAATACAATATTAAATCACATGAAATTCATCTCATGCTGCTAGATTGTAAATCTAACTGAGCTTGCATGTTGAATTCAATTTTGCCATGTGTTTATACAACAGTGAATTCCTGAGATCGTAAACATGTGTAAATGCAACATAATTGCTGTAAAATAACTGTAACCTCATAAAGTGATCATTTAAAAAAAAGATGAATGGATGTTTTTATGCAATATATTTCATGCATTAACACTCTTGTGGCTATGGGTAAACAGCATAAACAGCATGTTGTTACATGAGCACATAAAGTAATACACTTTTTAAAAATGTATATATCACTTATATTTAATAAACGGGGAACCAGCCATTTTAATACAAGGTTTTTGTTACATTACTGTGAGCTTGGATGGTGTAAGGTGAAATAAAATACACAAGCATGTCCGTCATAGGAGTGTAGTGCTTTGTAGATTTACAACCTTATTTATGGGATATCGCACCATATCCACCCCCATTATCCATCCATCACTCCTGGTGTACAGGGTAATTGATCCACAGTTATAACACGTATTTAAAGGAATAAACATCAAAGTAAGAAATATGGTAAGATACGATAAGATAAGAAAGAACTTTATTTTTCCTGAGGGAAATGTACATGTCATTTACATGCTTAGTGCAATAAAGACACTAAAGAGTTTAAAAAAAAACAGTAATAGTGCAAACGGAATAACAAAATAACTCAAATAAAGTAACAAATAACAGAAATACTAAAGTAACTGATTATTAGTGCACATGGTTATGAAAAGTGACTTAGGGTTTGTGCCATGAATAAAATGAGATAGCAGCAAGAAGTTGAGTAATATTGCACAATCTGAATGAGAACCTAATGAAAACGAGGAAGAGTTACACAGTCTTATTGCCACAGGTAGAAAGGATATTCTGTGGCTGTCAGTTCTGCATTTGGAGGCAATGGGTCCTTTGCTGTGTGTGCTCTGATGACCCATAATGGAGAGGTGCATGGGGTGAGAGGGGTTGTCCATGATACTGAGAAGCTTTTCAACATTCTCATCTCAGACACCTATGCCAGGTTCCCCAGCTGTAAATGATTCAGCTCACACCACTCAACAAAACTGTCCACCAAACTCCTGTATTCATCTTCCTGGCCATCCTGACACAGGCCACAATCGCAGAGTCATTAGAGAATTTCTGAAGGTCTAGTGGTTAAGGCATTCGCCCTGTGATCAGGAAGTCATGGGCTCGATGGAGGAGGGGGGGGGGGGGGGGGGGGGGGGGGGGGGGGGGGGGGGGGAGG
>JBBPDC010071960.1:0-10619 GCA_037974485.1 Hemigrammopetersius urotaenia
AACCATGAGAGGCTTCTTGATGGGAAATGCATCATGGACACCACAGCAAGCTTCTAACAGCTCAAGGAACAACATGTTTGTGCACTTTCTAAAGATTTTAGTTCTGTTTTTGAATAAAGGGTTGGAAATTGATGCTTTTCGTGGTTTTTTAAAATATATCCGATTAATCGAGAGAAAAAATAATCGATAGATTAATCGATTATTAAAATAATCGTTAGTTGCAGCCCTAATCAACAACCTTTCTAACGTTTACGCAGATTGACATAACACTGTACAACAGAATACATTTACTCACTGATGTTGACCACATACTGCACATTTATTTTACTTCGTGAGTAAAAATAAAACTACATAGAAATGTGCAACGAAGACATAGTTCCAACCACCTGGCGCAGCACAGAAACTTGAGTGGAGTTAACTGCTCTCGCCGACCGCGCATTCTATTTTTTTGTTTAGTGGATTGCATATGCTCCCATCCAGTTGACATTGATTTTTTTTTTTTTTTACATACCAAACAGTAAGCCTGCCGGTTATTCTCATGACAACGATGATGGTTGTCTGGACATAAGTTGACTACCCGGTTGTCAAACGACCACTGAATATGACGTCAGCATCAAACCTAGCGTACAAAGTTGAGCACTAAAGCAAAAAAAAAAATTTGTCGGAAAAAAGCTTGTGGCCTGTAGGCTACTCCGCAGCCATCAATATTTACGCGAACTGCCGAAATCATTTTTATTTTTATGAAGAATAACTAAATCGTAATTTAACCAAGGAAAAAGACAGCCTTATCAGAACTTTGTCTGCCAAAGCTAGTTTACCCCCCAACAAAATGTTTTTTCCTCTGATTTGCATCAATCTCAAAATTGAGCTTTAGCACCCTACGTCGACGGAAAACTTTAATCAATGTGAGACTTCAGGATTGAGATGAGGATATTTGATTATGTGCCCAGACACACTAAAGCCGACATTTAAACGAACTAACGCAAACATTAGCAGATAGAATTTCACTTAAAATAGGAAACATCATAGTCTGAGAAAATAATACATATCTTTTCAAAAATACAGCTAAAACCAAATGTAACACTTTTAATTGCCTTAAATTTGGCAATTATAATACATCACTTTTTAATACTTTTTAAAACCCAGCAGACACCCTGGACCCACTGGCTTGGTGGAAGGCACATGTGGAAGAAATTCCAATGCTTTCAAGAGTGGCCAGAAAGTACCATTGTGTTCCTGCAAAAAGTGTGCCCCCGGAAAAAGGGTGTTTAGTGCAAGTGGCCACATTCCGTCTACTCATCGGTGAACATCCTTACATTTCTGCACTACAATATGAACTGAAAGGACTGAAAATAAGCGTGGGCTGTTGCATGTGGGTCCTGTAGCTTTAGACTCGTTTTGTTCCAAAAGGATATGTATAGCTTGCTAATGTTCAATTCCATGCATTTTCCATATAAATGTGCCGTCACATTTATATGCAAAATGGCTACAGGATGAGTTGCCTGACAGATCCAGAAAAAAATACTGTCACCCGAAATCTGTTTATAAATGTCAGCTGCTGTGAATGATACATTACAAAGTACTTGTAATAAAATGTTTTGCAATATAATTTAGATAGTTAAGGATTTCCTTATCCAATTAACTTTGATCCCTAAAAGGCTTTAGGTTATGAGCAACCTTCTCATGCTCCATCCTCCCAGATGCAGACCAGACAAGGTGTTATGCTATAAAACACCTTTAAAAAATGAACACTTGCTTTATTAAGCAAATTTAACTTTTTGTATGGTGATAAATATACTTTGGCACTTTGTCCGGTAGAGTAGAAACATCACACGATAATAGGAGACAATAGTAGCTCAACCATTGCTAACATTTTTGCAGTTGCATGTTGCAGTTGCCCACGTTCTTAAATTAGGCTGTTATGGGTTGGAGCAGGAGTGGGCAAGAGGACAGTATTCATCGACTGTGATACATCACTTTCGTAAAATTATTTTTAGGTTATCATTAGAATTTAAAGAAATTCTCTGTTTGTAGTTAAACATGCAACTGTTTAACTACAAATAGAGAATTTCTTTAAATTCTAATGATAACCTAAAAATAATTTTACGAACGTGATGTATCACAGTCGATGATGAATATTGTCATGAATAAAAGAGAATACTATAATTTAGCTCACTTTAGTGCATGGTAGTGTATAAAACATCAGCTAAAGTAAGTGTACTTGTTATATTGTTTTGTGCCACCATTGTTTCTTTTCGTCTGTTCCAATTCGTCAAACCTCGGACATATTCATAATTGTGCTGCATATCACGTTAAGAAAATATCTTGAAGTATTCTGATATCACCCACTCATATGTGGGGCGGATGGGGGTCTAATGGTCAGGGAGTAACCCCTGCGATCAATAAGTTGTAGGTTCAAATCCCAGGACTGTTGGTGGCCCCACTGAGGTACCCTTGAGCAAGATACTCCTTGGGTGCTGTGTGTCCACTGTTTAGCTTGGTGAATGGGTCAAACTCATTTTGTTACCAACAACAAAAACAGCCATTACATTTCTCCAAAACTGTATGCGTTGGCTGATATGTATAACTAGAGACGGGCGATGTGGCCTAAAAATAAAATCAGTGTTTTTCACAGTTTCAATCGATTTTGCCCTCCCCTCCTCAAAATCAAACTACAGATGACAAATAAATGGTTCAAAGCACATTTTAATTTTATTTTCTTTTTACTTTGGGGTTACAGTTCAACCGGACACATACTTTAGGTCTAAAACTTTTACCATGTTAATGAATCCTGGCTTTTCCACAGTACAGGGCTTTTTTTTAGGAGCCATAAAACATAGTAAAACTCGTGTACTTAATCTTGATTTTATCTATATATTTTTCATATATTTTAGAATACGCTCTGCGATGGGTTGCCAGGCTGTCAACATTGATGTTGATTGCGAACAAGTCAGTCTTTGACTAAATTTGGGCACAGACATAGACTATTACTAGATTGACCACAGACAATAAAATGTCTTGTTGTGTTTTCATGAGAAAACCATGTCGACCTGTTTTACTTTATATGTCGCTTTGGCCATGTGCTGCCGTATCGTGTGGACTAGGAACACAGGGAATGCGGCGTCTCCCTGTCTGTCTATACGTTTAACAGCCAAAATAGCCTAATCTTAGTGATCTGATCCAAATGATCCGACTCATTAAAAAGAGCCGAAATTCCCAAATCTAATCGTGCGACGGTGTAGTGTGGGTGGTGCCCGAGAGTGGCTGCACTGCTCAAGCTTGTTTGGCCTGTGCCCGACGGCACAAAACCAAACCGCACTAATTTACATGCACTAATGCACACTCATGCACACATATACAGTACATACACAGTACCAGCGTTCCGCACAGAGTCTGAAATGGCACCGCTAGCTAACATGGCTAACGCTAGCATTGCAGAGAGCGACTGCGCTGCTTAAGCTGTCGCACACAGGAATTGTTTGTTCTGTGTCCGATGGCATAAAAAAATCTAACCAATTCCATATTGCAGATGTAATAAGACCTTTCTTGGGCACAACCACTGATACCGTGTTTGGGTGCAGCACGCTAATTTACCCGTGTACACTTTTGGTTCTCACGCGTAAAATAAGTAATAAAATCGATTTTCATACAAACATCATCCTGAACTGTAAATTCAAATTAATCGATAAAATCGCACACATCTATGTACAACTGCACTAAAGAAACATGTGGACTTGACACTAAACCCAAATAAAAACATTAAATAATAGTAACATGTTAGTGGAATTATTACTTATTACTGAAAAGCAATACAAGATGATATGTGTGTGTACATGCTTCTTGACCATCATAAGCTGAGATCCCACAAATAATAGACCCATGTTAAAAGGCCCAGGTCTTACACACAACAGAAATGTCACAAGGGTTCATTCCAATTTTTTCCTTAAGATTACAGCTCTAAAAAGAAGATATGTGCAATAGTAAAAGACCTACTCAAATCAGCAGTATCACTGACCAAGCCCATAATCCTAAAAGCTGAGGTCCAATGGCAGAAAGAGTTTAATCCTATCTGGGCTGACTGACTGAAAATGGAGTGGGATTAAGAGAGAGAGATAGAAACATTAAAATAAATATCCATCAAGTCACATAATTCTAAGCTTTGTCATATGCTCCTCAAAGCCGATTGACTATATAGGATCTGACATCAGGGAGCACAACACATGGAGTGTGTGGTGATGGGCACAGAGAAAATGCCCATTTGTTAAGGACCATGGCCACGTTCCTAACTTTTGGACAAATACTAGGTCTCAAAGCAAAATATAGTAACCCCTGGTTTTACGCAGACCAGGAGTCACAGAATCAGTCTCACAGATTTTTTCTGAGAACTGAACTATAGTTGTATGTGGAAATCCCCACAATAACTGCAAATATTCTCTGCAGTTTTTTGCGGCAATATGGGTTGTTTTTAGCATTAGTTCTAAATTGTTAGGAAATATATAATTTAGTAATAAATAGTAATCCAAATATAAATCCAGCTAAATTTCCAGTTATTGGCTGCTGCCCTCCTGTTCTCGTATTTTTGTTTTGTTCTTCTAAAAGCCCTAAGATGTCGCCCAAATGCCCTGTGCCTTTAGGCAACACACCTCTGTGCAAGGGATGGTGTAAGACAGGCCTATTCAACTAGCGGCCCGCAGGCCGGATCCAGCCCTTTTGAATTTTTTTATGGCCCGCAAGACTGGCAAGTACATCAGTGTGTGATTTGTGATGTAATACAATTATGGGTTTTGGAACATGATTGGCTGGTCGTCCCCTGCTACTTTCGCCAAGACTGGGTATCTGCTGTGTTGTATAAAATTAGCCAATCCGAGCACAGAAGTAGCACATTATTAGCCAATCGCAGCGGAAGAGGCGGGATTAGTCAGAAAATTGGTGTGTTAAAAAAATAGCAGAACAGAGCTGGCAGTAACGAAAGAGAATCCGGTCACACACACACACACACACACACAATGAGGAGAAAACCTCTGTAGTTGTAGCTCGGTGATGTATCTACTCTAACGACTAACGGTCAGAGTTCTCGTTTATAACCGGACGGCGTTAAAACGGCTCTGACACAGTGCCAGACTGGTTAATTTGGGCGAAAATTCTGTGGCCCCCGCACCCACAGCGAATTTCATATCTGGCCCACTGGCTATTGAAGTTGAATAGCCCTGGTGTAAGACATGCAAGGAGAAGGTTGAACTACAGGATATGTTCAGGGAAGGAAAAATGTATGCTGCTATGACATCAACGAGAACACCGTACGCTACATAAAGAAGAACAAGGCCCCAATCAGGAGGACTGCAACAGCTTCTTAATCAGAAACCGCAGATATCCTAACATTTTTTTGTTTATTTTGTGGCAATATATAATTTTATGTATTTTAGTGATCATTTATGAAAAATATAATTTTGTAACATATATATTAATGTAAATTCAGCTACTGTTATAATATAGTTAAAATATTGCTGTATACATGTTTTTGGACAGTCCAGAGAACACAACGAAAGCATGTCTTGGGATGACTTAATTTTGTCCTTCTTAAAGCAGTGTATTTTTATTACTGTAAACTAAATGACAAGAGGCTGGTGAGCTCAGTTGCTGCCCAGTGTCTGCTTTAACCGGCGAGTCATAACAATTCCACTCCTCCCGGTGCCCCTGAATAAGATGTGCCACGGGATGAACAGTAAATTATTGAACTGAAAAATGATTTGTACATTTTACTGGCTACAGGGGTAATATCAGTATTTACATTCTAGCACTACAGGAGTTCAGTACAGATACTGGTTTATCTTTACATTTTTGTTAAGGGTAACGTATTAAACAGAGTAAATTAGTGTTTTTGGAGCATATTAAAAAAAAAAGTGGGGAGTTACTGTATATAGAGCAGTATGTCACTTAGGTGAATTTTAAACAAGGAACTGAATACAAGTGTTATTTCACTGTAAGGTCATTAAAAGTGATACATGCCCAGTTTGAACTCACATTACAGACAAGACAGACACTCTTGAGCAAACAATATCTTGTCAAAAGGTTTATGGAATCTCAAGTCATGTGTGCTTGTGAGACTTTGCCTGCTTGCTGGGGACCAGGGACAAAAATGGGAAATGTGTCATTTCCTCGAACAAGGTGCGAGACCATCAGAAGCTGCAATTTACTTTTGATACACTACTGTTGCTGGTATATAACATTTATATTGTTATATTATTATATATAACCGCATTGCATGGATCTCGTCTTCCATTTCAAAGTGATTCTGAACTAGTTCCAATGTAGAACAGAGATCAAGTGCTACAACTACTCGACGGGTATTTCCTACATGAATCACAGCTGAAAATAATGCAAGAAAGATAAATCCGGATGAAACCAAGGAATCGACAAATTCTGTAACACCGTGATGCCACCCCAGCACCCTCCCCAGCACCCTCCCCAGCGCCCTCCCCAGCACCCTCCCCAGCACCCTCCCCAGCACCCTCCCCAGCGCTGTCCCCAGCGCTGTCCCACATCTCCTGCCATTAACACGCCTCGCTCGCTTTCAGTTGAGTGAAAGAAAAGATGCTTTCGTAATGTTCAATGCTAATTTTTACAAATGCTGTTGCGTTTATCAAGTAAGAAATGATGCATGTGGCAAACCGTAGTCTTGCTCAGAATGAGGAAAACGATGGAAAAATAAAAAGAAATCGATACGAACGCCATCTTGTCAGTTGCAGCTGCTCGGGTCGAGAAAACAGTGAGCCTTTCATTCTGGGAGAGGGGCGCGATGAATCAGTCATTGTGGACGAGTACGTTAGCTCACAACTATGGCGAAAACGTTTGGTTGTTGAAGGTGACAAAGGGCTCAGGAAAACGTACAGAAATAGATGGCGATACGAGTCTGTGGGGTAAATAGTTAATGCAGGCGGGTACGGTGCCCCCCAAGCGGAGTTGGTACCGGCCGTGTTACGAGCACTCCACTCTGAAGCCCCTTAATGCAACACGTTTTGATTCTTAACAATCTCAGGGGTTTTCTATTTTACCTGTAGTGAACCCCTCCCCCGTATAAATCATTCTTCCTTTCGCTTCATAACAGTGAGATTAGCCGCTTCCTCATTTTAAAGAAGGCAGTTTAGCCGTCTCTTTGTGCTCGTACGGTAGAAAGGTGGCCGACTTGTATCAGCTAAGAGCAGCCAGGTTAAAGAGATTGTCGAAATCCAATTACAGTGTTAAAAAGAAGAGGCTCGTTTTAAGAGCCGATCAGAAAAAGCAAACACCTCTGCAGACTCGTTAACATTAGCTCCTTGAAGAAACTAAAAAAGGAGACGAAACCAATATTTAAAACGACGATTAAAAGAGACAAACCCGTGTCTCTTTTAAAGCTGTGGTCCAGGCTAGCATCGCCAGTCCCTTAAATCATCATCATAATCATATGGATATATCTTACCCTGGTCCAAGTTTACTAATCCAAACTAGCTAACACGAAGCAGAGGCAAATGTAGCCCAGACAACATGGGTAATTAGCAAGATGGTGGCTAATCCAAGCCGTGCATGCTTGGATACTCGGGTCAATCCCAAACCAAACACTTTTTATATATCTAAATACTACAAATAGTAGTCCAAACTATTCTTAAATAAATCAAAAAAGTAAGCTGCGGATTAAAAAAAACACGTACAAATACTATCAGCCCCCTCATGCAATAATATGTAACGTTTTGAGCTAACAGAATTGCCAAACACGCCCTGTTTCAACCCTGGGACTGCTCGCTCACTAAACCACATCAAAAGCCTGCTGGTGTAAGCAGTGAACTAGAGTAACCAACTCAAGACAGAAGTAGGGGTGTTGAGGATTAGCTCTGTCCTCGTCCACATAAAAAGCCATTTTCTCTCCTTTTTAATGATTTTCACATCCAGCGCCTGGTTTGAAATCCGCAGTCACCACCTGCAGCAGTTAAACGCTGACCCATTATTTCAGGATGTAGCCAGACATGGTTCTCTAGCTGTGAACAGCTATCCAGATTCCTGTCCAGATCCAATACGTCGAATGTTGGACTTACTAAAATGAATATGTACACGTGACGCCAGTGATGAGGTTACCACTCTTAGAAACCGAATTAATCTAGTGCAAAAAAATACTCACACTGGCGGAATTACACAACCCCAAATCTGATTCTGAATGAAGACAGCAGTTAGCTTCGCAAGCTAATGAAAGGGGAGCCTTAACCCCAAACGGTAAATATCTCATTTTTGCAAAGACTCTGCCACTTCTCACAAGAGTAGGCATTACTGAAACGGTGATTAAAAAACAAAAATGATATAACGTTGCCAGTTATCCCACTGTTTAGGTTAGCCTACCCTCCGTACCCGCTGCAGCGCGCGCGCACACAGCCCAGGGAAGTCAATCAACCCAATTAGCTTTCTGCAGCTAGCTACCGTTCATATACATGTACAAGAAGTAAAAAAAAAAGACCTCTTACCCGTTTTTAGTCGTGGGTGTCCGTTGTTTATATCGCATTGACTGGAAACAGCGAAGCCAGGCTCCCCACTCTCTCCAGGCAGAGCACAGTCGAGCTAGCAGGCGACCCGAGGAGCGGCACTCCCCGAACTAAGCTTCTCGAAACACACACACCGGGACGGGGCGACCGAGAGCAGAAAAACAGCAATGTTTACTATAATAAACCGAACTCTTCTGCTGCCGCCTTAAACGTAATCCAACCCCTATCCAAAAAGCAGTCTTCCTTTTCTTTCCTTCGGTCGTTCTGTCCGGCTTTCTTTCTCCTCGCCCTCAACAGTTCAGGAGCTTCCTCCGGCCATCAGACAGCAGAGATGGGCGCGGTAACCCTGCTCTGGGCTCTGGGAAACCCCACGCCTCGCTTGCGTCACCACGTCAACGCCAGGCTGAGTTAGAACGTAGGCCTGGTCCTAAACTCAGCAGGCCTCACCCGCAATGTTTGTCTAACACTCTTTCCAAATCACTGGCAACTGCTACTTCTTGTGATTTGCTTCAAGGCCTCGAGATCATTTTTGTGCCCTTGATTGTTGGTAGATTAATGTTGGGGTTAGTTAAGATTAGATAAGATTAGATAAACTAAGATAAACCTTTATTAGTCCCACAAGTGGGAAATTTGCTTGGTCACGGCAGAAAGTGGACAGTTTAAAGTTAGGAGCAGCAAAATTAAGGAATAGAATAAATTAGAATACAATGCTATGTTAGAGGTGTTTTTGTTTATTATTTTATGCTAAAGCTTAAACAACTTTAAAATGAATAAAATCAGCACCAACTTGGTGACTAGAATGTAGAATGTAGGCTTTGTCCTAAACTCCACTGCAAGCCTAACTCCCGATGTCTGTCTTAACACTCTCTCCAGTCTACTGGCAACTACCACCCCCCCTGTTATTTCATCAGATCTGCCGAGCAAAGTGTTCTGCTTCCACATCTTTTTTTTGCTTAGCAGGTCACTGATGCAAGCCTGGTTTCACAGACAACTGCTCTAGGTAGCAAAATGTTCTGCTTCCAACCTTTCTTTATGTCATACAGACCACTGAGGCAAGCGTGGTTTCACTGGAGGCCCTCAAGGGCATTTTTTGGCCTTGATTTTAGGTAGGTTTATGTTGGGGCTTAGTTTAGATGTGTTTTCCTTTTTTATTTTATCCTGGTCAGCTTCTGAACCTTTTACTATTTAAAAAGAATAAATACAAAACAAATACATTTTATTTCTTTGTATGTTGCATCACTGCATCAACACCAGCCTGAGCTTGATTAATCTAGGCCTGATCCTAAACTCCACAGCAGGCCTTACCCTCAATGTCTATCACCAATCCACTGGCAACTACTACTCCTGTATTGTTTAATCAGTACTGCAAAGCAAAGCGTTCTGCCTCTACGTTGCTCTAAGCTAAGCAACTTACTGCGGCAGGGGGAGTTTTACACTTTCCCATTTGCCCAGGCTTGGGACTTGGGACCAGCACTCAGAAATACGCTGGCTTGTGGACCTCCAGCGATGAAGATGGAGAGGATCAGGAATGGCTTAGGCAGCTCATTCCACCTGCGGGGAACCACAAAAGAGAAGAGTCTGTACTGGTTTTGCCTTGAGTGTAGGCATGGCTGAGCCAGATCATGTTCCTTGGAACAGAGGAAGCAAGTAGGAATATAAACCTAAATGAAAAGGTGCAGATGTCACCTTGCTGACACGGTTGCACTTTATAAAATGCATGTTAAACCAAAGACTTCTCTCAGCACTTGAAGCAACATCTCATACATCAGACAGTGCCATTTTATGCAATACATTTTAAGAAATCATTGGTGAAATACCCTTTTAACTTTTAAACATGATATTGTTGACCTTGCTTTTTCTGCTTGGTTGTTGACAACAGGGAGCATACAAGGCTAATTAATCAAACACATACCTTATATGGTAATAGATATAGAGGACTGAAAACTGGGATTTTCTTATTGTATTGAAACAGTTTTCATCAATTTCTACGAAGTTGTGTAGCTCACTGACTAGGTGAGCAGTAGTCTATAAGCCTCCTTGGACCCCCACCAGTCCGGGTTCAAGACGGCTCACTCCACTGAAACGGCTCTCCTTGCTGTCTCAGAAGAACTTCAC
>JBBPDC010071971.1:0-10619 GCA_037974485.1 Hemigrammopetersius urotaenia
CACACACACACACACACACACACACACACACACACACACACACACACACACACACACACACACACACACACAGGCTACCTGTTCTCCATGATGTCTCCACTATGTGGGGAAAATTCTCTGGAGCTGCCTGAAGAAATGTTCTGTCACTTCATAATTAAAAACATATCCTGCAGCCCTTCATGACTCGTTCGTGTATTTTTGGAATAACAGGGCAAATGTGGTGAATGTACTAGCCTCGAACTGTGAGAAGGAAACCAGCAGTTTTGGTCAATTTATTTTCTATTAAAAGACAATCAATCAAACAGTGTGGCCTGAGGCCTCTTCATCGGCTGAGATTAAACATTTAAACAAACACTGTGATTATCAGGCCTCAACCTGCTTCGCCCACATTTGAATGACAGAGTTGAACAGTGAACTCTCTGACGAAAATGAGAGGGAGCTTCCTGGTTGCTGTGCTATTTCTAGTGGTTGCTAGTTTACCAGAGAGAGATTAGGTGGTTACTATGGTGTAAAAAAGTGATACAGCCGAATAGAAATTGTGTTACCCACAATAATAAGAATAGGACGATGATGATGATGATGATGATGAAAGAGTAGATGAAGAAAATGGTGAAGACGATGACCAGGAGGAGGGTGAAGAAAAATAGTTAGATTATTACGAAGAAAGAACAGATGGTGATGATGATGATGATGATGATGATGATGATGATACTGCAGATGATGCTAATGCAGATGAAGAAAAAAAAGATGTTGATGAATTTGATGATTATGAAGCTGATGATAAAGGTGATGAGGATAATGATGAAGAAAATGCTGCTGCAGATGATAATGATGAAAGTGAAGATGCAATGAAGGTTATGATAAAGAAGTACAAGAAGAAAAACATGATGGTGAGGAAGAAGGTGATGATGATGATGATATTGATGAAAAATGATGATTAAAAAGAAGAAAAAGATGATAATGCTGCTGATGATTAAAAGGATGCTGCTGCTTCTACTGCTGATGACGATGAAAAAGAACTATGAGGCGTGGCCAATAAGAATATCTCCGTTTGTAAAAGTGCAACATTTAAAAAACACATTTAGCTCTAAATGTGTGAAAATTGCACTTAATGATGAAAAAATGACCTCTCTAAACGGCACCCCATAGGGGACACCTTACTATACCATGTTCTCTGTGCAACGTTTCTCCCTTATTATAACACAGGTTTTGTTTTTGTGTGAAGGTATGCAAAATGTATCAGGACATTTTTTGAAAGCATATTTTGTTTTCTGTTTAAAAAAAGTACTTGTATCTAGATTTGTATCGAATCACCAGATTTACAATATCGGTATCGGACATAAAAAAAAAGTGTCCGATAAATAATGATAATGAGGGTGATGATGAGGGTGACAAAGAAGAAGAAGAAGATGAAGCTAACGATGAAGAACAAGATGATGGACGATTTTGTTATAGACGACACAGAGGAAGACGAAAAGGAAGAACAACAGCAGCAGCAGCAGCAGCAGCAAAAAGAACTACAGTAGTGTAGAACAAAGCGGTGGTCCACAGCGCGCGCTCCAGCGTCCAGCTTGTGGAGCGCGCGTGACGTCACCGGCTGAGGATCGACAGAGGGAGAATCGCAAGGAGGAGGAGAGGAGGACCAGGAGGAGGAGGGTATCTACTGAGAGCATGCCGAGGACTTCTCCTTGCGGATAGGCAGCGCGCGGGCTACGGACACGGAGCCTCACCGACACGGGACCCCCGCACCGCCTCGCGCCTCGGTGAGTGGAAAAAACACGCTGCTTTCCGTCAGAAGGGCAAGTTATGGCTGGAATCAGCTGCTGCTGTTTTTCTCAGAGAGTTTCCATGTGGAGTGTGGAGACCACCAGTTTAGGGGCAGATCTCACACGTGCGCGCCGTGGATTGCACGCTCTCTCCGCATGGGTCATTGTTTCAGCGCGTGCAGTCCTGAATCAGCCACGCGTGGTGTGGGTTACAGGCAGCAACAACCTTTATAGACTCCCTGTGGCTTTGAATTAGGATTTCAAAGCAATCAAGACTGGGTCTGTCACTGCTGTTATCTTTTATTAATGGGCCGAATGGAGTCAATGCCATATGGAGTGTACATATATAGTATATACACATATACACACACACACACACACACACACACGCACATACATATATATATATATTCATAGATAGATAGATAGATAGATAGATAGATAGATAGATAGATAGATAGATACACCTGTCCTTGTGCTTGTAATAGCATAAACGCAGTCTTAGTGTGTCAGCAAAGCAGGGCCAGCCCTAGGCTGCCCTGTCTATAAATAGATATAATGTGCTTAATGTACAGCCTGGGCTTTTGTCAGTGATAGAAAATTACAGTTGGCCCTGATCATCTCACTGACCTTGGAACCGGCCGGCTCTTGGTTGCAGTCCAGACTCGGCTCGGACACTCATGCTGAGGAAGCAGTTCCCCAGTTCCTCTCTGGGCAAACAAGGATGTATGACTGGGAATAAACACGAATGCATGTGCACTTCAGGCCAGCATGCAGTGGCTTATTGACATGCAGCACATGTGGCATAAAAATTGCATAAATGGCTCATTTTCACTGCATTAGGACACATCATTTGGGTGGAAAAAACCCGTATTAGGCTTTATGTGCTCTTTCATTTCTCATCATTGTGGTCTAGTAGACAGAGAGAGATAGGTAATATCAGTATTTGTAGATAACAAGGGCTGTCTCACTAATTTCCTCACTGTTGAAGGTGTAATGATCTCACTGCTGTGCTGAAAATGGAAAAGAACACTCTACATTTAAAAGCATATTGCCAAGGCTGTTTGCCGTATCAGAAAGCTTTCTATTGAATCAGTCATTTAATAAGTAATACTGGCTTATTGTAATGTCCGATGTAGATTTTGTCCATATTAAAATTGTGCTTCTGGGGCATGTCAATAGTAGTATTTTATTTTTGAGGGTAGAAATCTTTTTTTTTTTTTTTATTATTTTTTATTGCTACTGTTAAATGAAGCATCAAAATTCAGTAAATTTTCAACATATCAAAAAGGTGAACTAGACAGTATTTGCTGTTTTACTGGAGTTTTTAAATGTACATCCTCGTTACTGTGGTGAGAGCTGTTCATTTAGCTGGCGATGTGTGTACACCCAGCATGTTTCTGCATCTGGGAGAAGTACATGTGGTTGGAAGTGTGATGGAATCTGACAGCTGGAGTTGCTGAGGATGTATAGCAGCCCCATGCATGTACAAGTCCTCTGGGCAGCGTTGACTCGAATATGCTCAGTGCCCTCTCACTTCTCCTCGATTTACCCCTTCAGCTCATTCCCATCTCTATTTTTAGCAGCTTTATTTTCAACAAGTCTCTATTAGCATGGTATAAAGCCATTCTGCCATTCTGTGTGTATAATTACTCTGATCCTGGATTTATCAGCCTTGAAATCCATTTGAGAAAAAGCATTTATTTTAGTATTTCGATTGAGGGACACTGAACATTTCTCGCGTTTCGTTAAAAATAATGAATGTCTCTTGGCAAGAGTTAAATGAGATGTGAAATTAGCCTCTATCAACCTCCAGCATCGACAGATTAGAAGAGTCGTGTCGCACCAAAGGTTTTTATTTATCCACTCGATCACCAGAACATGAGATGATCTTTCTTGTTTCTGTATGGTCTTTCAAAACAGGCGTCTTGTGGGTTTCTGAGATTTCAGCAACTGCATGAACATGAAAAGGTTTCAGGGGTTTTTAGTCTGTGCAATAATTACAAATGTTGTATTTGTTATTATTTTATTGGCTGTATTGCAGTATAATGGTGAGACGCCAATAAAATGGCAGCGGTGGCCATTCTGGAGACACATAGTGGATCTGTCATGCAGCAAAATGACCTTTGCACTTTTGTTCTCACAATACGGCACAGTTAGTGTGTTGTCCTTACACTTCATTATGGTGACGGTCGCTGCACAGGAGGCTAACAGTTCATCTGAGTCCAGCTGAGCATAAAGTGATGGGAAAAAATCTGAGCTGATGTGCTGAAAGAGCCAGTAGTGCTACATTTAAAACAACTACATACTGTATGTAAAATGATTTTTATTCAGTGTTTGAAACACTGCACTGCCTTGCACTGCCCAAATTAAACAAGGCATATTATGCTCTGTTTATAATGAAACATGCAGTTGGTCATTGCTCTTTAAGCACGGATGATATTACAGTGCACTCAGAAAAGCATTTTGTCACACATTGTGACATAATTCATCATGATCATTATAAACAGTGCCATATTGCTTTGCTCTATCTGTAATTTTGTTTATTTTAATAGTTAAAAGTTCGCTTCATGATATTGGTAGAATATCAGTATTGCAGTTTAACTGCTACATATTGCAATTGTGATGTATTTCAGTATATTATAGGCTTGAAATATGTAAATATTTACGGCCCCATTCATACGTCCATGAAGTGTAACCTGCAAACCTGCATATATCTCTTAATCAACAGTTAAGCCCCGCCCATTCATGCTGAAGTTATATATATATATATATATATATATATATTTATATTAGGGCTGGGCGATTTGGCCTAAAATCAAAATCTCGATTAACTGAACATTTTAACTCGATTACGATTAATGAATGATTATTTTATGTATTTATTTGTTTTTTTGCCCTCATTGTTCACTTACAAGTTTTGTACAGTAAATATGCTCTTATATATATATATATATATATTCATACATAAATATCAGTCTTAAAGAGAGCATTACAAACTCTGCCTGTTTAATTTAGTGGTTAGAAAATGGAAGCATGCAAGAATAATTCTGATGAATTATTAAATCTTTTCGGTAAACAAACCCATCAAGCGTCAGAAAAGGAAAATGTAGAATACAGGCCCTTTAAAAAAAAATCAGCCAATCAGGGCCCTTGATGGTTAAAGACTAGCCAAAATAATTAGACTCGATTCATTAGAATGCCCAGTAACTCACCTGGAGCTGTGATTGGTCAGCCTGTCAGAAACAGTATGATTAGTTAGGCTAATTTGCATGTTGTAGCCTTTTGCAATATCAGTATTGCAGAGAGAGATATTGCAATAATGATCAGTAATCGATATATTGTGCAGCCCTCATTACAAATATGTTATATGACATGGTTATAGATGAATATATCAGTCTTAAAAGTACTGCATCAAAAACAGCTTGTTTGATGCAGTGGTTGGAAAATGGTCATGTAAGAATGAATTATGATGAAAAATCCATCAAACATCAGAAGGAACAGAAGGAAAATGTAGAAAATGGACCCTTTAAAAATGCCTCAGCCAGTCAGTGCCCATCATGGTTGACCAATTTCCTCTGGGATAAATAAAGTTATCTGACTCTGATTCTGATTCTGATTAAAAACAGGCGAAAATAATTAGACTTTTATTGTGTTATGTGAAGACATCGTCAGAACACCCAGTAACTCACCTAGAGCTGTGATTGGTCAGACTTTCAGAAACACTGTGATTGGTTTAGAGGCACTTTTACATGTTGCAGCCTTCTCCAGTATCAGTACTGCAGAGACAGATATTGCTACAATTAACAGATTTTATATTGAGCAATATATTGTGTTAAAATGAGGGTTTATGGCAGGATTTCAAAAAGAAAATTCAGCAGTGAGGATTTTGTTGTGTGTGTGTGTGTGTGTGTCATCAGGTCAGTTTTTGGAGCATATTTTGAATTTATACTATACATCCTATCAAAACCTTCTGGCACACCTTTGCACATTACTCAAAAACACTCAGTATCCTTTACTAACAAATACATTTACAGCTTGCTCACTATTTGAGTTCCTCTAATAGACAGAAAATGTCATGTTTTTATTAGTCATTACTACTGACCTACAAAAAGTTATAGGACAGTCTAGAATTTGACTACCAGCAACTGGTTAATAGGAGTCAGACCTGCACTGTTACAGATTCTCTCATCTTAGAAAGAAAACTTTTTTCATGTTTCCATTTATAGTTGTTCACTCAGCGAGATGTAACAAGATGTAAAATCTTGATAAAATGAATGGATACGTGGTAAAACTCTGTGGTGTGCAAAATCTTTTGACAGGTAGTATATGTTAAATGATAAAAAACTACATACAATAATATCCTTTATCTGCCTCACTATTCCCTTTTTACCAGGTGCTGCTTATGTAATGGCTGCATAATGTAGGTTTGACAGATGCAACCTCCCTGTTGTATGTTCAGTAATTTGTTTATTTTATATATATTTTTTATGCTGTTGTTCTGTTGTGTTTGAGTCGTGCTGGACGGAGCTGCCGCTCGATTCTCCCTCGGGATTAATGAAGTATTTTGTATAGTGGAGCAGCTGAGCTCATCGGTCTGGGTTTCAGCGGGGAGGCTGTGCCCCTGCTTGCCTCTCCTGGTGGGATTTGACTGGTAATTGGCCTGGTTGATAATAACAAACTTTGCAACTGTCTCTGCCTGCTCGCTATGCTAATTGTGCCCAAGGGAACGGACGCTGGTGTTTATTGCTATTTATTGTTTCTGTAACCGCACGCACTCTGTGTTCTCATTACTGCGGTCCTGCAACACTTCCGCTGGTACATTTGGTGTCGGGCCTCATTATGTAACCGTGTCTTTAAATATAGTTCATTATGGTGATAATGGCCAATAGAGGACACGTCCAGGTTTAATACGTGACAAATTTATACATCGTGCTCATGAATCAGTAACACGATACTAAACTGCATAGCAGTAATTAGTGGGCTGCATTTTATGCAAATGAACCATTTAATGAATCACAGATTTCTTTATGTGTGCTGTGAGCAGCCTGACCAATCACAGATGAGTGTGCCTGTGTGGTTCTGATGAGTCAGAGTATTCAACCCACCCAACAAAAGTGAATTCCTTCCCGGCACTTTATTGTTTACACTACCAGTCAAAAGTTTTTACACACCACAGGTTTTAACCACATATCCATTTATTTCATAAACTGCAGATTTTCATTCGTTTAACTGGAAAATTGTTGGCTGAACTATAAATGAAAATGTGTGAAATAGGGCGGCACAATATATCGCAAATTTACCGTCATTGCGATATCAACATGTGCAATATCCATATCGTGAAAAACTTTAATAAATGGTATTTTTCCAAAACTCTTCACCCAGCGCCACAGAGAAGAGGGCAAAAAATCATTGGGCTGTTTCTTCATCTTCTGTGCTACTGTTATAGATTGTTCCTTTTGCTATTTTTTTCTGGCTAAGTACTAACTATAATTTAAATTATGTTTATTTAAGATTTAAATTTGTTTTTAAATATATAAGATTTCAAAAATATTTTCAGATTTTTTTCAACAATGTTCACTGGTTGAAATTTTTATGGAAGGCATTAAAATGCTCTGTTTAAGTAAATTCTTAAAAAAAACATGTTGGAATGGAAATATTGCATTTAATTTTTTTCTGCGTAGACTAGTCTGCTTCTGGAGTCTATGTTACCAGCAAATCCAATGCAGAAAAACATGAACACAATAAATGCTAAGTTTTTACTAATTTATCGAATGTGATATCGCCATCGCAACACTCAACAACATTATCACATATCACATATTTTCCTAATATCATGCAGCCCTAATGTGAAATAAAGCCAGTTTCCTTTCTAAGATGAGATAATCTGTAACAGTGCAGGTCTGACTCCTTAACTGGTTGTTGGTGATACAGAGACAAATTCTAGACTGTCCTTTAACTTTAAATGCACTCCTTACTGTTTCAGCACTTAATCGCTCCTTAAATATCTAACAGATGTCTGGTGATCCTCACTATAATCCTAATAATATTGGGTGGCTTATTATAGGTCAGTAGTGGTGAATAAACTGAGACATTTTCTGGCTAATGAAGGCACTCAAATGATTATTTTCACAGCGAAGAGATTTGAGTGTATTTATAGTAAATGTTAAGTGAGTGAAATGAAAATGTAGAAAATGTGTCAAATCAGTTGACTAGGAGTAAATGGACATTTATGATCCAGTACTTGTATTTGTCCATATTGTGCAGCCCCGTTATGAATTAAACTAAAACCTGCAATCTTGTAAGGGATCAGAGCTTCTCTGATGAATCCAGACTTTTAGAGATTAATTTTGAATTGAACGTGAGCCGACAATATGCAGCAGTTCAGATCTGACCTTGATAAACTGAGTATTTATCTCGAAAGGCTCTAGTCTGTCTGTCTCTGTCTGACACTCTTTCTTTCTCTCTCTCTGTCTTTCTTTCTATCTGTCTCTCTCTCCCTCTGCTTCTCTCTCTCTCTATCTCTCTCTCTGTCTCTCTCACTCTCTGTCTCTCTCTCCTGCTGTCTGTCTCTCTCTTGCTCGCTCTCTCTGTCTCTGTCTCTCTGTCTGTCTCTCTCTTGCTCTCTCTCTCTCTCTCTCTCTCTCTCTCTTTCTCTGTCTGTCTGTCCCTTTCTGTCTCTGTCCCTCTCTCTCTGTCTCTTTCTCTCTCTCTCTCTCTCTCTCTCTCTCTCTCTCTCTCTCTCTTTCTCTCTCTCTCTCTCTCTCTGTCTGTTGAGCTCCCCTCAGAGTGTGGTGAAGGTGCTAGTGTAAGCGTTGACAGCTTCTGTGTTGGTGTTTCCCTGGCAATGCCCCAGGGCTGATTCTCTCCAGTCCCAGAGTCTGATTCGTTCCTTCAGCCTTCATTCAGACTGTTCTGCTCACACAGACACACACAGACACAGACACACACACATACACACAATGCATGCAGGTCTACACTCAAATGATCACGGATCTGGCTCTTAGAAACACCAACACTGCAGTGTGTTCCCAGTGTAGTCTATATTGTATCTGTCTAAGCCTTAAGGCTTATCTTATGCAGTTTTACTGTTTCACCACCTGGACCCTCCAGCTGGCGACTGTTCTCTGGCGAACAGTGTCTGGCCTGGCAGTGATGGATCAGTGGTAGTTTTGGGCAGTGCATGCTTCTAAACGTGTGTGGCTTTTTATAGATTTCAGAGCACGCCAAAAAACATATGTATGTACGGCTTGAAACATTATGACCATACTGTAGGTTCTCAGTTTGCCACAAAGGCAGCTGGAAAGAAATGAGGACCTGTTTGCCACCAGTATATTCATTCTTTAATCCTTAGAACATGAGCCGTACGGATCGGCGCCAGAAGCGCAACAAAGAGTAAATTGTCGCCATATGGTAAAACAGCTCCTTATATGGAAGTTCCCCCGGTGTGTGTTGGTGCTCAAGGTGTCAGACAAAATGCTGAGCTTTGTTTGGTGTTCCTGTGTCACATAGAACCAAAGTTACAGTCATTTAAACACATGTAATAACAAAAAACGCTACTAGGGTTTTAAAGATGACGTCACACACAAATGAACATAAATTTACAAATGGCGAGAGTGTAGGAGAACAAACACCGGTTCTAGACTCTTTTACACGGGTTATATTTACTGAAATCAGAGTTTACCGATACACTCTGAGTTCTAAGTATTAAATCCTGCTGCGAGTAGGACCCGGGCTTGTTCCAGCCCCTCCCACAGATACTTGATTGTTGAGATCTAGGGAATTGAGGGCCAATGACATTTCTTAAGCTCTTCATCATGTTCTTCACTCCTCTCATGAACAGTGTGTGCAGTGTGGCAGGGGGCATGATCCCACTGAAAGAGGGCACTGCAATCAGCGAATATAGCTGCCATGGAGGGGTGTGCCTGGTCCATAATAATGTTTGATTGCTGACTTGTGTGAAATTGATGTCCACATCACCTGCGACCCAGGGTTTCCCAGCAGACCACCATGTCCAGAGTATCAAACATGCTACACTGGCTTGTCTTTTCCACACTGTAACTTTGTGCCGTCATTTCCTCACGAAACAAACTCCCTTCTATTGAACTAATATCCAGTTTCAAGGCTGGCCTGCCCACTGTAAGTGTAGGTAAAAACACAGTTTTACCACATATCTACAGATTTTTATTCTTGTTAAACTGGAAAGTTGTTGGTTGAACAGCTAGAAATGAAAATGTGTGAAATAAAGCCAGTTTCCTTTCTAAGATGAGAGAGTCTGTAACAGTGCAGGTCTGACTCCTATTAACTGGTTGTTGGTGATACAGAGTCAAATTCTAGACTGTCCTTTAACTTTAAATGCACTCAATACTGTTTTAGCACTTAATAGCTCCTTAAATATCAAACACTTGATCCTAATTATAATTGTAATAGGTCACTTTTTGTAAGTGATGAATAATAAAAATGACAATTTTGGGCTACTAAAGTGTATTTGGTAGCAAAGAATATTGAGTGTATTTTAGTAAATATTAACATGCATATGTGGAAAATCTCAACATGTGCAAAAATGTTTGACTGATAATATATATATATGTGTGTGTGTGTGTGTGTGTGTGTGTGTGTGTGTGTGTGTGTGTATTTATTTATATTAATGAGCACTTTTCAGCTGTACTTCCCAGAGCCTGATGTTGTTATAGGGTGGAGGTAGCTCAGTGGGTAGGATACCGTATTTTTCGCCGTATAAGACGCACTTTTTCTTCCCCAAAACTGGGGGGGGGGGAGTTGGTGCGTCTTATACGACAAATACACATTTTGCCTGCATTAAAACTGCCCCTAACTTTGTGTGGTGCTTGCTCG
>JBBPDC010071981.1:0-10618 GCA_037974485.1 Hemigrammopetersius urotaenia
GCATGGCCTTGCCATGTGGGTGACTGACAGGCCCATGGATAGCACGTCTGGGACTGGGGTGTGTGTGTGTGTGTGTGCGTGTGTGTGTGCGTGTGTGTGTGTGTGTGTGTTTGTGTGTGCGTGTATGTGTGTGTGTGCGTGTGTGTTTGTGTGTGTGTGTGTGTGTGTTTGTGTGTGTGTTTGTGTGTGTGTGTGTGTGTGTGTGTGTATGTGTGTGTGTGTGTGTGTGTGTGTGTGTGTGTGTCATTGAGCTTAGGTCACTGGGGTTGTAACATTCATGAACCCGATGTTGAAACTGAGATTCATTTTTATTCTCAGATATAATTTTTTTTTTTTTTCCATTCTGTCACAAACTGTAAAGTGTATTATATTATTATTATTATTATTATTATTATTATTATTATTATTATTATTATTATTATTATTATGAATAAAGTCCTTTTACATTCTGGTCCTGTACATATCATAATCCATATTAATATATTGTCTCTGGTTTTGTCACTATTTTGTATTTATTTTACAAAATGTAAGGATGCCAACTGCCCTTATTGTGTGAAACGTTCAGAAGAATGGAACAGTAGAAGTTGTCCAAAAGTAAATGAGATAAAAAACATTTTTTAATGCTTACCTCATAGGCAATGAATGTTTCTCCTTTAGGAAGCTTGTTTACATGCCATTTTTGTTATACAAAATTGTAGTGTATAATATTCTAACACTGATAGTGTTAGAGATGGGTTTGATCTGTCTTCTGAGCTCTCTGCCCACATACACAAACTTTACAGACCATTGAGTGAATCTTAGGGCCCACTTTGGAGCACACACACACACATTTGGAAGATCTGAGCTGTGTGTGTGTATGTGTGCACACCTCTCTGCTTTCATTGCCAGCACTGTGTGTGTGTGTGTGTGTGTGTGTGTGTGTGTGTGTGTGTGTGTGTGTGTGTGTGTGTGTGTGTGTTTGCGTGTGTTGTGTATCTGTCTGTCTGTCAGATCCTGTCAGGTTCACATCTCTTCACTGCTCTGATCGCCTGTGACAACCATGCGCAGGAAATGATGCGCAGGAAGCAGCCAAAAGCTGTGTGTGTTAGATGAAATCTGTTTGTGTCTGTGTGTGTGTGTGTTTGTGTATCTTGTGACATTAAATTCTCTGTGGCTTTGTGGGATTCAATTCCTTCCGTACAACTGACTGGTGTGTAATATATATTAACAATTCCAGTTGTGCGACATTAGTTTTAATATTGTAAAACATTGTATTTTACGATACAATGTGGAGTATCTACTACCCACACTGGTGATATCAATAAAAAGGATGCATTTCTTATAGGTATTAATTCTTACACTTTGCATTGCATCTGGTGTCTTGACTTTGAGTCTCTGCCCCTTTTAGACTTTCTGGACTCTTGATCTCAGCGAAACAGATTAAGGTGTTACAGACCCATTACTGTTATAAGATGTATCTATATGTCTGTAACAGTGAACATAGCTTCAAAGTGTCACGTCTCCTTGTGACGCTCCAAAGAGGACATGCGCAGATTTCCATACTTTTGTGTACTTTATTTAACAAATGGCAACAAAACAAGGCACAAGGGCCAATATGTTTTCAGGACCATCGAAAAAACACAGAGCAGGACATTTCGGTTAACCCACAACCAGAAAGTGAAACAAACCCAACCACCAATAACTAAACACAAACACTCATTACAAAATGAAACCCAGCTGTGACTAATAACAAAACAACCAAACCAAAAACAGAACAAAGGACAGCCCCTACTGGCCGTCCACCCAGCTCTCAGCCACAAAACACTTTCAGTCCCTTTCATTTTGATCCATTTTTATTGCTCTTTTTGCCTTAAATTAGTACACAGTGTAAATCAGAATGTCAGTAAAATGTAGTTTCTTACATATTCATGTAAGTAAACTGTTAATGCCCGTATGGTGCATAGAAAAATAATTTACTGTAGACCTCTAAGGGTTAAAAGTCATTCCTTCTTCTAAGCCTCGCTCCATTTCTTTTCTCGTTTATGGCTTTCTTTTGCAGGTTTTCCACTCTGTCTCTGTAGGTGCTACAGAATCAGACTCCATTCTTTCCACTCTGCCTAAATATGCATTCAGCATACTCTCAGCATGTCTCTCTCTCTTTTTTTTGCTCTCTCTCTCTCTCTCTCTTTCTCTCTCTCTCTCTCTCTCTAGTACTCCGTAGCATTGCCCAGTTAGTGTTTGTCAGTAGTGTGGGCTGCTGTAGCTGGTGGCTGTGAGACTCTTTGTTGTGGGATTTTCCACTCATCTTCCACAGCCTTGGCTCATTCCCTTTTCCTCTTGGACCGACCACAAAAACGACCCTTTCCAAAAAACACAGTATTGTGTGTATGTTGGTGATAAACATTGGCTAGCCATTACTGACCACTATAGAATGGTTTAGCTAGCCTGTTCTGAGGACTACAAAATAAAATACGCATTACAAATATGAGACATATTTCCTTTACCTTGAAGCTGTAGCCAGCACATTATCGCACAACGTGA
Source organism: Hemigrammopetersius urotaenia (assembly GCA_037974485.1). Lineage (NCBI taxonomy): Eukaryota > Metazoa > Chordata > Actinopteri > Characiformes > Alestidae > Hemigrammopetersius > Hemigrammopetersius urotaenia. Next base: position 2,521 of record JBBPDC010071981.1, read on the forward strand.
ATATCTGGGCAGTCTTTGCCAGATTCAAAGACTCTTGATTGCATCGCAAGGTAATTGTGTGCTGGGCAAAATTGCAGTTTTGGCCTCAGCAGATGTCTCATCGGATGTGGACTAATTTCACCTTGCAATTATCACATCCGCATTATGGCCACTGTGTCAAAATGTAGCGCTGCCAGTTTTAAACTAGTGCAATAAGCGACGAGACGGTAATTTTTTTCCAGTAATTTCACTGTGAATGAGATGTGCTGTAGGTTAGTAAACAGCAACAAAATACAGTATATGATCAAATACACCAGTGTGCAATCAGTAATTTCATTATTTGTATTAATCATTAAAAACAGCCTGGCATATCGGACACTTTTCACAGAACAGAGCAGCGACTGCCTGGGCTGTTAAAATGATCTCTGTTAATCACAACTAATAATTGCAATCATGATATCAGTAAAAGTGATCTCGGTTTTAATTCTGCCATTATGAAAAACAGATTGAATTCAATACTGTTCATTGCTAGCGGTGAAATAAAACCCTAGCTGCAGATACCCTCGGAGATAAGCCGGGGGCGGCACTGGGTTCAGTGGACATTCAGGGTTGAAGCCCAATAGTGCAGTCAGTGCCAAACCAATTATCCAACAGTTTGACCCAACCCCAGTGATGTGTTAAGTTCATGTTAGACTGTTCTCTTAAAATTGCAGCATTCTTTGTGGACACACTTTATGCACTCTTCCACCAGTATACAGGAACCATGCTGTATCTAAACTATACTGCAATTGCCCAGAAGTTGTAGCATGTTGTTTAATTTTATCTCAGCTTGGTCAAAGTCAAAGTGAACTTTGTCATCTCAACCATATACGGCATACAGAGAGACAAAATGGTAGACATAAGACAATGTGCGACATACAAAACAGTGCAAATAAAGAAGTATAAATAAGAGTAGGTTCAAACTGTCTTGAGTGTGTGGAAAGCTCTGTACAATATATATGTGTACTTTTTAAGAGAAATTAAGAGAAATGTGCAAACAGTATAAACAGTATACTTGCAGTATACGTGCAATAGGCCCGTAAAACAATAGAGGCGATTGTTTATAACTACGTGAAAAGTTTTTCCATCAGAGCCTCTTTTGTTATTGCGTTCTATTCTTGTTTGTGATTTTTCCTGTTGTCATTTTTGTTTAGCCTTCCAGCTAAACCCCATCCAGCTAACTTGTTAGTGATGTCCTGGTACATTTTTTTTTTTTAGCCCAAATAGATTGTAGTTCTTGTACTTTGATCTTGTGCTTCCAGTTATTAGTATGTATCTCCAATGTATTTTTTTATTTGCATGGACAGTAAAAAATAAGCAATGGCCTTTTTTCAAGTCTGTCTGTTGTCATGACGTCATTTCAACCAATCAGTAATGCAGGCAGCTCGGCTGTGGCCCACTTTCGGTCCTGCCGTGACAACAGGTACGGCTTGGGTTTGGGTTTCTTTATTTGTTATGACTAATATTTTGATGGTTCCATGATTAGTCACTTTAATCTGGATGTGTGTCCAGTCTGTAGCTCTCTGTACAGATGAAATGATGTTTAGTCCAGTCCCTAAAGTTTGGAGGCATTTCATTCTGTTATTGGAGAACCGTTAAGAGTTTTTGCAGCTGATTTTCATCCTGCTGGATATTACAGCATGCACATTACACAGTCCTCTATCAGTTATATTTATGTGCTCATTGATGGTGCTGCCACTTGTTCACTGAACACTATCAGCGTGTCTTTAACGGGCAGCTGTGGTCAGCAGCATAAACACACGTCCATTAATAGTGAATCAGCAGTATGGAGTGATTTTACCCCTGTCAGCTGGATTCTGTGCCAGCCCTCTCCATCATCTCCACTGCCGTGAGTTCGGTGGTATGAAGGTGGTAACCAGTGGCCTTCTGGGCGTTATGTTAAAATGACCAGCTCTGTTCTCTTTGTCATGATCCCAAGTGTACAATTAACACATTTAGCCCATTGAAGAGAGAAAAGGAAATTGAGTGTAAAATTAAATGTGGAGTGTGTATTTGTTAGCGGTGTAATGGTTCACCCTTTTCATGGTTCACTTCATAGTCCGTATCAGTTTGTGTCATGGTTCAACTTGCAAAAGCATTAAACAAGAAAACTTTTAAACATTTTCAGCTCTGTTGCTGTCAATGTGAGGAGAACGTCCAGCCATATGCACTTACATCAACAGTGTTTCTTACATTATCTGTACAATTCAGCAATAGCTAGCTGTGCACTTGTGTGTGATTCATGAATTGGTCAGGTTTTCCATGTGGTTATGCAGCTTACTGTAACAAACCTCTCTGTTGCTCAAGAAGTCCAGCAGTGTGTCACAGATGCAATAGAACTCTTCACAAAGTTTTGCCCTTGTTTTTTCATATCGTCGCTGTCGGGCGGAAACCTCATATGTCCAAAATGGCTATTTTTCAGGAAACTGAAAAAACTTTATATTCTAAATAAATGAATACTGTGTCATCAAAATTGGTATAACATCTTAAGATATGATTATATAACTGTATGTAAGGTTGTATTGCCAATATTTTTGCAAAACCTTTCTTAAATGGATTTACGTGGATTTTGACCGGCAAATCTGGACATAGGAGTTCGTGCCATTATTGATTTTAGCGGTCGCGCTGCGTCTAGACAAAGCCTCTGTACATTACTGTACATGTATCGAGATCAATTAACAGACACTTTATTAAAGCCTACAGCTTGTCTAACATGGTTGATTAGCCTTTGTTCGCTCAAAACTTGGACCAGTGAACTGATAAACAGAACAGAAGCCTGATGGTGATCAGAGGGAAATGTTTAACCTGCAAACTTACCGTTTACTCGCACTCCTCCTCTGCATTAATATCTCAGGAACAATTCAGTCAAAATACTTTTGTTTAAAAATGTATTCAGTTGTGTTGTAGCTGTACTTTACTTCCAAGGAGATCATTTTGAAATACACGGCATCACTACATGTCTTCTTCTAGCTACTAACTGGCTTAATAGTGCCATCTTCCTGAAAGGAGTAAAAACAGCAGCTAGTCTGAACTGAATACAACAATGAATATATATTTTTTTATTAATAAAGTAAATAAAATATTAAATATAGTAAATAAAATATTAAAATATTAAAATTTATAATACACATCACAAGTAGTGTACAGGTATGAGATTGTACATAAACTCAGGCTAAATAATGATGTTGTAGCTTTTTGCTCAGTTACGGCTTCTGCTGCGGGGGTGGAGTTACAAGGGTTTGGCGACAGCTGTAGTGTCCAATGGAGGTAAGAGATTTAATCCCAAGCTATTTTCAACACTTTTAATTGGTTAATAATTTCTAAATTTTACAGACCCACGTGGAGACTGACCAATAGTATCGATTTATGAAAAAAAACAACAAAGACCAAAAGTGGAGTTACGAGGTTTCTGCCCGACAGCGACGATATATGTGTACTGAAATTCAATGTGTTTGGAATTTTATATCACGAATGTCACAAATGGAATCGCAGGCACAGTTTAACAGCGATGGGAATCTTAGCCTGTATGGATAACAGAACCAAGTGGAACAAATCCAGAGTTCACATCACATCCACTGTAAACCAATCGACTATTGAAACGTGGACTGTGGCTTCAATTCAGAACCGTTACATCATAGTAGGGTTGCATACATTCAAGTGTTGTTTTGGCGACCTGTCTTACTTTTAGTTTTAGTCTAGTCTTAGCATCAAGCTGTCATTTTAGTTTTTATTATTCTTAGTCATGTCCATACTTTTTTAGTCTAGTCAAATTTCAGTCGACTAAAAGTCTGAGTATTTTAGTCTTGTTTTAGTCAGAATTATCCATGACTGTTTTCATTTCTTTAAGCCTTTTTAGTTCTAAAAATTTATTATACAGGTCTGTTTATATTTTGAAATGTATTTCAATAGCAGTATAATCGCAATACAGTAATCCCCCAGTTTTATGAGGATCAGGAGATTCAGTCACGCAGATTTTTTTTGAGAACCCATAGTATTATGGAGAAATCCCCACAATAACGTGGAAACTGCAAATATCCTCCACCTTTTTTTGCTTTTTTGTGGCAATATATATATTTTTTCTGGATGTTTTCACACAAGGGGACCCTTTTACCTCACTGCGGTGTCCCAATACGTTTTCCTGCGACCTCCCGAGTTGCATGTCTCAGCAGTGAAAGCACTCAGACACTTCAAAGTCCATAGTTCGATTGATCTCCAGGAGACCTTTCTGACGAGCCCTCATTTGTATTTTTAGCCAAGGTAGATCAGGTTTTATTCTCCGAAAAACGTTCACCTCGCACAACCTTCCGAGTTGCATATCGATGGGGAATTTAAATTCAAATACGGGTTTACCTTTACATTTTCTTTAAGACTAATGCATTAAAATGACAAAGTGTTCTGCGAGCATATTTGTGGGCATATTTAGGGTTTACACTATAAAAATAGGCTTTTTTTTTTTCTTACTAAAACACAACAATGCGTTTTTTCACTATACCGGAGTACTCATGGAACGTAACCCCCGCGAAAAGCAAGGGATTACTGTACTAATATTCTGTCCTACATCATTGTATCCATCATACATCATAGTATTTGCTGAACGCTGAATAGGGACACGTATGAAAATATGTGGCCTTTGTGACATCGCAAAAACTGATTTGAACTTGAGCTGTTTATTTTCCATATATGGACTTTGGGGCAGAGAATATTTACATACTTTAAGCCTTTTAAATTCCTGAAAAGTGATTATTCATGCCGATTAATATATTGAAATCACATTATGTAGTAGTATAAACGCAGTACTAATATTCTGTCCTCTATCATTATATATGCATCAATATTTTATTGACTGTTTTTGTCGGGACAAATCATGTCTGTTATGGCGGCAAACAATGTCCATTTCATGGTTTAACTGATTTTAACGTTTTCTGGCCACTTTAACACAATCGGGTGGTTTTAGTTTGCTGACTGACATGACTGACAGCTGTCAACTATGTCATTCTACTGTTGGTGTGCTTGCATTTTATGTGTAGAAAAAGTAGTAATATTTGTTTATCAGTTGGAGTTTTGCTAGTAAAGATAAACCTATGGAACCTAATATTGATTGTGAATTATTTGATGAAGGATGTGAGAGCTAGTTCCACAGATTATTGTACACATATATCCATCTTCATGGAGAACTCAAAAGAGCCAGGATATATTTTTGGTTACTGAAGTAGATTTAGTTATAGGAATAAAAAGTATATAAATATTAAGCTACAGTAATACATAGTTCTGTGGCTAGCTTGTGTAAAGATAGCTGTGTGTGTGTGTGTGTGTGTGTGTGTGGACATAGAGGGGGGGAGGAGAGGAAAATGGAAATGCGTTTTTCCCGGGTCTGAATAGGAGCACACTCCCTCAGCCCAAATAATGGACAAGCTAATGTTGAATGGCGAGGTTGATTGGCAGGGTTCTTCATTTCCCTCCATTTTCACCCAAAAAGGTTTCTGCTGAATGGCTGCCAAGGTCATGATGGAGGCTTAAATGCCTCCTCTCTGCAGTTAACCGCCACTGTAATAGACTCTTAATGCTACTGCTGGAGCAAATCACCTACAACTCCACCTGTCAATCACTTGTCACACACCTCACTGCACCCTGGGATACCGGAGGACTGGGGCCTAATTACCTTCATTGCGGAATATTCAAGGAGGGGCTGAATTATGGTTGGTCTGACTTACTGAGAAATGCATTGAACTCTAACAGCCAGTCCATGACTCTCATCTGCTGGGACTGGGCCAAGAAAAGGCCTGCGATTAGAGAAGACTACTAAAGTTTTACTTATTAACATTTTAGGCCTAATTGATATTCACATTTTCAAGAGGTTTCAAGTAGAAACACTGATTTGCAAGAGGAAAGGTTTTGATGAATTATGCAGCCCTACAGTCCCTACAAAGGTATGGCAAACTAGTAATATTATGGTAATAAACTTAAACAGTTATAATTCAGAAAGATCACAATTTTGTTCACTAAGGAGATTCCACCGTGGAACTATGTATGACTTCAAGATGTGCAATGAATATCTTGTGTTGAATTCTGAGAAAACAGTTACAGTACAGGCAAATTACACTGTATTAATCACTATACAGTATGGCTACTGTAATGTTTTAGCTTTGTAATACTATAAAGTGGCTCCTTATAGTCATGCACAAACACATCACAGTGGCAACGCCCTAACCATCAGGCCACCAGATAGTAGTTATATATAAATCAAAAACTAGGAGCTAATTAGTCTTGTCAAAAGACCCGGTACTGCGGTACCTAAAAAAAATTTAAATGTTATGGTACCAGGTTTTCTGAAGTTTTCTGAAGTGGTACCAAGCACCCGGTCAACCCGGTTCTTGCTGCGCTACCTGATAGGTGTGTATTGTGCAGTTGCGTCTTCTTCGTAAAAGCACAGACATGGTGCTGCTGATGAGGCGGCTCTGAATCCGCTCGTTGAAAAGAAAGGAGGAAAGAGCCGCATGTGGAAGTATTTCGTTTTTGCGGCTGATGACAAGGGCAACATCATTGATCACCAGAAACCCACTTGCAAGCGTGTCATCGAAGTTTTATGTCAAAAGGAGGAAATACATCGAACCTTTAAAACACCTCAAAGACCGTCACCCAGATTTAATGAAAGAATTCAAGCAGGCAAGTTTTATTTTATTTTATATTTAGAGCTTTTGTTATAAAAAATATAGTAAATTGAATGTCGGATTGAAATAAATATTGCCGTTTGCTTAGTTAATCTAATGCTAATGCGAGTATCAGAATAAAGTTTCTTTATTAACTATTTAATGATCCTGTAGCGTACTATTTTTACACACCAGAGGCTTTAAAGTGACCCATGTAGCCAAAATATGTGTTAGAGAACAAATGTATGGTTAATGTTTGTATCTTTAAAATAGGTTAATCAGAAAAGCAGTTCTAGGTTATGAAATATGGTTTGCGCAGTTTGATTAAATAAAAGTCAAATACAGTCCTGTATAGTTTGGTAAGGCTTTACAATAAGATACCATTCATTTACATGACTTCATATGTTATCTAACATCAAGTTACACTGAGTGAACATTAAGTACCGGGTCTTTTGACAATACTATACAAATGTTTAAGTTTATAAATCAGTCATGTTTAATTATTGTTTGTTATTAATAAAAATAGCTTGTTGTTCAATTCATGTTTTTATGTTTTGCTTTGGTACCGAAATTGTTGTTGTGTCTGTCACTATGTATATTGATACCATTGATAATCATCTTTCAGTACCTTTTAACTGATTAATTCTCAAACCGAACCTTTCATTTAGCGTTCATTAGAATGTTCTTCATCTTTGTTACTTACTGTAGCTCGTCATGTGTGTGTGTGTGTGTGTGTGTGTGTGTGTTTGTCTGTGTATATATATTTGTGTGTGTGTGTGTGTGTGTGTGTGGTAGTATTCTGGCAAAAAGATGACACAGCTGTCTCTGCTGTCGTTGCTCATGTGTCAGTGTCCAGAGCTGTAGGCTGCATGAAAACACTCTCTCTCTCTCGCTCGCTCTCTCTCGCTCACACACACACACACATACAGAGGTTTGTTCTCAGACAGGCTAGTTGGTCTGGAGAAATAGGCCTAGCAAAAGTTTAACCTGATGTGAAATTTCAGTTTAACCTGATGTGAAAATTCTGTTTGAGACTGTTCATTGCATTTAATTTTTCTATAATGAGTGTCATTTTGCTCATGAAAGTCCAATGACCAGCGCTGCTGTGACAAGGCTTTCACAGTGATGGGTTTTTTGAGATTTTTTACTAGTTGTGTGACCAACCTGGCCCCACAGTGGTGCTGTGGGTAGCACTGTGCCTCCTACCTCCAGTGTTGGGAGTACGTATACAGGTCCTGGCCTTGTGTGTGTGTGGAGTTTGCATGTTCTACTCGAGGTGGCATGTGTTTCCTCTGGGGTCTCCGGTTTCTCCCACAGTCCAAAGACAGTCAGGTAAATTGGGGATTCTAAATTGACTGTGTGAGTGTGTGTGTGTGTGTGTGTGTGTGTGTGTGTGTGTGTGTGTGTGTGTGTGTGTGTGTGTGTGTGTGTGT
>JBBPDC010072002.1:0-10617 GCA_037974485.1 Hemigrammopetersius urotaenia
CACACACACACACACACACACACACACACACACACACACACACATACACACACACACACACACACACACACACACTCCACACACATACCCCCTGCCTGCGGTTACCTAGGAACCTGTGGCTGGGGGTCTGAGTAATGCACCCGTACAAAGCCTCTGACAGCAGAAGTGTGGAGAGAGTGATGGGACGTCCCACTGGTCCTGTCAATGTCTGCCCCACTGCCTCCCCATTCTTTTTCAGCTCTCTAGCGCCTGCATGAGGATGCACTCTAATCTACATCTTCCTGTCCAAATGCATGTGGTTTAGAGAGGAATTCACATTCTCTGAAATTATTCAGTGGTGGTTGTGGATTGAGGAGAGGATGTCCATTAATATCAAATCATAGATTTTCAGACTACAAATAGGTTGAGCTGAAAATCTATGGTCTTTGTTTATATGTTGCTTTTTCCACATTTATGGAGGAAATAAAACTGACCAGACCATTTAGATGATATATATACTATTTGCAGGCATGACTTTGTGGCATATTGTAAATTAAACAGATGCATGTATAGAAAAGAATAGAATAAGGAAGAAAGGCACACAAGACAGGAGAATGGAGACGCACAGGAACATGCACTGAAATAAGTACAAGCGACACAGGATTTTCAACAAGTAAAAATCCTAATTATGCAGCTCAGTCATTAAATCTCTCCGCTTTTATACCCTCATAATTCAAATCAAGCACAAATATGTATAATTTATTATATAATATCATAATAAATATGTAGGAACTGTTGGAACAATACCTTGCACCTCCAAAATTGGCACTTTTGTGGAGAAGGAAACAACATTCCTAACTTATAATGGAAGTTAATGTGAATCTATTTCATTCCAAGCCAATGTGGGCTGACAGTTTTGCCATCACTGAAATTTAGACCTAATGTAAAGGACAGCTGGCATTTCCAACTTATGACAAAAAAAATGACAAAAATAGAGATACAGTACGGGTTTTGTTCTGACAGCAATCGTAAGAGAGGAATGTATGTAATATGAAATACATAATATTCAATTGAATTGAATTGAATTTTATTTATATAGCGCTTTTAACAATCATCATTGTCACAAAGCAGCTTCACAAAATGAAATAAATTTATGCGTATGAATGTGTGTGAATGAAATGCCTCTGATGAGCCAAGGGTGATGGCGACAGTGGCAAGGAAAAACTCCCTAAGATGGCGATAGGAAGGAACCTTGAGAGGAACCAGACTCAATCAGGGAACCCATCCTCATTTGGGTGATTACAGATACAGATTATATAACATCATGTGTGATCTGCAGCTGAAGGTTCAATATAACAGAAGTTCTTTAAGTTAACATGAAGTCCAGATCAGCATAGGGATGAGTCAGTGGGTGCAAAAGGGGTCTGAATCACTGGAAGCATGGGGGCAGCATGTGTAGCTCCATCATAGAGCAGGATTTTTACACTGTAAATAATAATATTTACACTGCAAATTGTGATTTCTACAATAATGTAGTTATCAATGTAATATTTTTTGTCCAGTATTTAAATCTATGAAACCTTGAATCGTAGACATATTATACTGTATTGGTCAGCTTATTTTACTACTACTATAACATTACCATTACAATCATTATAATACTTACAGCCAGATTTACCGTAAAACATCAAAAATACTTTACCCCTGCATTCACTGCAGATTTAAATTACTGATGTTTTTCAGTTATACATTATTTAAATATTATAAAAAGCGGTTTAATCTCTGTAAATACTGGTAATATTTTTACTTAACTAGTTGTAAAGTTAATCAACATTAGTATGCTCACTCACCTAGTACAAACTGAGTGAGTTTTTTTGTCATATATGCTGTTATGTGGCAGACTTGTCAAAACGTTCATTTTTGACAAGTTGCAAGGACCATATTGATAATGATGACATCTGAGGGATTCTGTCTCTAAAGGATTTGCTGTTAGATCCACTGTCAATGGACATACATCAACTCTGCTGAAAACGAACAAAGTTTTCACAGTACAGGTATATATATGGAGCTGCAGAGCATTTCTATAGTAAAACACATTTTTATTTATTTAATATATGTATGTAATATAGACAGGATTATATATGCAGTATACAGTATAGAGAAATTTAGGTATAGAGGAAAAGTCTGTACTGTAGAAAAAAGTCTGTTTTAACTGCCATATGGTTGTAACGCCACACACACTTACACTCTCACACACAAACACACATGCGCGTGTACTGCCACCCCCTCCTCTCTCCTAGCTGAGTGTAAGCAGCCCGCTGGGCAGAAGCGCCACTCTCTCTCCAGGGGTAGGCAGCCCTCTGCCTCTTTGTCATGCAGCCCCTGGCCCCCAGCCTTCAGAAGAGGTCCGTCTACACACTCGCCTCCAAGTCTACAGCTTTCTTTGTCTCCTCTGGAGGGAGGAAGGCCCTGCTGGAAAAAGTGGGAATATATCATTTCAAGGCGGTTGAGGCTGCTTCCGAGCCATCAAGTGTGACTCCAACATGATCAGCAGTCGCTGAAATCGGAGCCTTTACTTCCCAGATTGTCAAGACTTAACCCCTTAAACCCTAATGTACTTTCCACTCCCATGAAAGGTTCTTTAAGGAACCAGAAGCGATTCTTCTATGCACAAACATTGTGCTTCGAATGGACTTGTTTCAAATGAACACATAAATCAAATATCATCTCAGCACAATAACTGTCTTCCAGTTGACTCATCTTAACACATTTGTGTTCAACCACATGACAAATTTGAGTGATGTAACTCAGAGCACATCACTTTAAAGAAGTTTGTGACTCTTTTAGCTTTAAGAGTACAGATTTGTGTCTTTTGTAAAAGTGCATTTAAAAGTACACGTTAAAAGTAAGTGTGCTTTGTGTGTGACGCCATCTCAGTAGATGGAACAATTTTGAATCTTAACATAATGTTAAAGGTTTTTGGAATAAATTGTAAGTTGGTAAACAAGTTTTACAATCTATAAAGGTTTATTAATTGCACTTACAAAAGTATTTCGTAAAGTGGATGCATGAAGTCTATTCTGGGGGTTCCTGATTTATTATTTTTAAATATTTGACATTGGCAGGGTGCCTAAAGATCTTTTCCACTGTTTTTTCCCCCAAACCAACTGTCTAATGTGAGCTAATATTTGCCATGCATTATTGACTAGTATGTCAAAAATATAGTCTCACAATTCTTGGAGACTTTTTCCACAATTTATTATACCCAGAGCAGCCTTAAATATTAACAGGTGAAGTAAATAACATTTATCATCTTGTTATACTGGCAGCCGTCAACGGGTTTAATTTATTAGACAATAAGTGAAAAGTCAGTTTTTAAATTTGGTGTGTTGGAAAAATGAGCCAGTATAAAATCTATATTATAAGTTTTAAAACGTAAATAAGGTCCAAATTGTGATGACTAGATGATTGGTTCAGAGCATCTTCAAAAGATGTGAAGGCTGGTCCTGACCCACAGAAGAGCTACTGTAAAATAAAGGTTGGTTATGAAAGAAAGGTCTCAGAACACATGTGCAAATCTAAGCTTGCTACAAAGGAGGGTGTGTAGCCACAGACTGGTCAGATTGTCCAAGCTGACCCCCCCCGAAAGAATCTGCATTGGCTATGTGAGCATCAGACTTAGACCATGTAGCAAAGGAATGAGGTGGCATGGTCTGATGAATCACATTTTCTGTTCATCATGTAGTACACTGCTTACATGAGGAAGAGACTACACAAAGAGTTTATCACAATAACAATAAAACCCACTACTTGTTGTAATTTACTTGTTCATACAGACAGGTATTTAAACCTCTACATACGTTCCATTTGTTGGAGTGTGTTCATATATTGAATTTCTTTCACTGAGGAAGTGGTCCCTGTCTGAAACAAAGTTTGAGAACTGCTGCTTTAGAGAACTAAAATGGTTCTTCCATTGCAGTTCTTGTTTGAAAGGCTTGAATACAACGTGAATAATAATTATTTTCCCATTTTAATCATAATACATAAACAGAACAATGTCTCTGAATCTCTACCCTGATCTGTTTCTGCTGAAGCTTCTGTTTTTTCTCAGAGGATTCAGGCTCTATTAGTGAGGAGTGGTGACAGACAACAGCCTCACCAAACTAAACATCACAATGTGTCACAAGGGCTCTGTTGTATGGTTTGCTCTTTACACTGCATCACTCTGCTGTATTTGCACAAGTCAGGCAGAATGATAGCCTTTCTGATGTGACCGCTCAGCATCTCTGAGGGTCTCAGTGCATGTGCGGTGTTCCGGATGTCCTCCAGTCTCGCACCGTTTTTTCTTGTCTTGTTTAACTCATTATTGTTTATTGCAGACAACACTCACAGAGTTGTGCCGAATCCAAACGCTAGCAATGCTGCTGCGTGGCAGTAAAAGAATCATAAATTGTGAATGTTGCCGTTTATGTGAGTTAGTTAGGACTGCAATACAGCCTCAGTGCGATGACAGTATACTGCAGCTTCTGTATTTTATTATATTTAATATGTGTTTCCTTGCACAGTATCAGAAAATAGCCAGGAGTGACTGTATGTGTGCCATTTTTTATAACAATGCCCCAATGACATTTTAAAATTGCAGGAAAAAAATGTCTGTTAATACATAAAAAAGGAAAAAGCAGCTTTAAAAAAGGCAGGGGTTGGAGTGAGGGGAGACATGTGCAGTTTAAAAGTTCATGTAAACCTAGAACATAATTAAATAGAAATATTTATTCGATAGAACAGCTTTCCGAACATCTCAGCACAAAACTGGTCCAACAGATTAACTTTTGCCATTCAAATCAGCTGAGCATTAATCTAAGATACTCTTCCTGACATCACCCATCTCTGAGGTGACACTGACAGAGCTAAAAACCTTTAGAAGAACACAGCTGTAATGACTCCTGTTAATTAAGAAGTAAGCATTTACTTTCATCTCTGAACTTGTGCTTCCATTCACATATTCTCAAACCAATTGCACAGACAGGGTTGTCTGAAAGCGTTGTCCCTTGCCAAATTCTTTACCATTATATTTGTTTTAAAATATTTAAATCTCTTTTTTGTTCAAGTGAAAATACATAGGGAATGATATATAATAATATATGATGAGAACATATGTGGCAGATACCTGAACCTATTCCAAATGTAATGCAAGTTTTTTTTACTAATGAACCCTTTACCTATTGGATCATTTTCTTTTGCTTTGTAGCACACATAACGTTCGGTGACTGAATTAAGCCATGTTAATTCATTTAATCTTTCTTTACTGAACGAAACGACTTCATTAGGAATAACAATAAGTGAGACTCAGTCAGCAGCGAGGAAAATGCTTTCAGGGCATACTTTGGGGGTTTAAAGCTCATAAACGAGTCTCTGCTGCCCTCTAGTGGCTCATCTACTGTTTGTCCCTCTGACCCTTTATTCCTTCTTGGTGGATTGATAATTTGGACTACTTTTTGAATGTAATCCACACTTTAGTTCTTTACTCCCAGAACTACACAACTTATGTTAAAAGTTCATAATAATTACTGGAGACTTTCTTGAAGATACCGCCTGACAAGATTCTTAGTCATATGCATAGTTATACAAGTACAACACGCAGTGATTTGTATTCTGAACCACTTCTTTTAATCATAAAAATGTTTAAATTAAATGCAAATCTGAACAATTTCCAAATCACAAATCTAAAAGAAAGGTAAAATAGCTTAGATAGAGATAAAAGATGTAAGCTAAACAGAGTGTAACAGAGTGACCAGAGTAATGTAAACTGAGTGCCCAGTGTAATGTAGACAGAGTAATGTAAACAAAGTAATGTAACAGAGTGATCAGAATAATGTAAACAGAGTAATGTAAACAGATTAATGTAAATAGAGTGCCCAGTGTAATGTAGACAGAATAATGTAAACAGAGTAACCAGAGTAATGTAAACAGAGTGACCAGAGTAATGTAAACAGGGTAATGTAAATAGAGTGCCCAGTGTAATGTAGACAGAATAATGTAGACAGAGTAATGTAAACAGAGTGACCAGAGTAATGTAAACAGGGTAATGTAAATAGAGTGCCCAGTGTAATGTAGACAGAATAATGTAGACAGAGTAATGTAAACAGAGTGACCAGAGTAATGTAAACAGGGTAATGTAAACAGAGTGACCAGAGTAATGTAAACAGGGTAATGTAAACAGGGTAATGTAAATAGAATGCCCAGTGTAATGTAAACAGAATAATGTAAACAGAGTAATGTAAACAGAGTAATGTAAACAGTGGTATAGCAGCATGTACAGTGTAGCAGTATGTGATGTACTAACGAAGCAGATATGAAATGAAATATGACAATGAATATGATATGAGGTCCTGTTTCAGTCTCTGAAGGTAATGCTATGAGGAGGGGGGCATGTTCTGATTTAGGACTAATATTAAGAATTCTTAAGATGAATAAGGTGCAGTCATCGTCATTCAATAGAAAAGTCATTTTCATTTGATACAATGGTAAAAGTGCTATTACTTTTTTATGTGTCTATTATTTAACATAAATGAGCTTGATCCCTGAATAAAAAAATACCACACGTGTCGGTCCACTGCACTCCACAGCACCGGAGACCGAAGTGTTTTGCCGAATTAATCATCAGATCATTAGCAGGACCGTCAGTAATTGAAATCAGTGTAGTAGCTAAAGGGAAACACTAATCTCTGCAGAGCTGTGGGCTGGGAGAAACCCAGGTTGACAGATTCACTTTCTAATCTATAGGTCTAAAATTCCAGGCACTGCAGAAAAAATTCTGGGCCTATTCATAAATTCAGTATATTCTGCAACATTTGAGCTTCAGAAATATCCTGAACTGACATTGTACAGAACCCACTGACATCACATCACTGACTCACCCATACTCATATGGGAGAGAACGGTGAAAAACGGGAACACGATCAACATCTTCACTACCAGGAATCGACTGGGTGACTGTTTTGCGATAACTCAAGACCTTACTTCCATGTAATTTCATGCACTGATAAGGTCACCATTGTTTTAAGATGAGTAACCAATTATGCTAAGATGTTTCCCTTAAGCCTGTTAAGCAACTCTAAAAAGTAAAGACTATGCGGTGTAAGGGGAAAATACATTGTGACCCTGCACTGCCCATGCTAAAAATGAACAGCTTGTACATCAGTGTGTTCAAGAACAGCTGATTAGTCAGAATGGACAAACAAAACTGGTAAGGGTGAGAGATGATGTGAAAGATGACAGCGAACATTACTGTTTGACGTAAGGCTGATGAACAGTGAAGCAGCCAGCTGTAGCTGGTTTAAATTTGATGTGTTTGCTATAATTAACAGTTGGACAAAAATCATATTTATCCTATTACAGTTTACAGCAAATGTAGTACAGCAGCAAGGTTAAGCAAAGTGGCCCCTAATAATCACATGTGAAGGCACCACAGCACACTGTGAATTCTTTCTCTGCATTTAACTTATTCCCTGAGGAAAGCAGGGACCTGCCACTAATGAGGGACACCCGGGGAGCAGTGTGTGGGGACGATTCCTTGCTAATGGGAAACTTAGCAACACTAGCAGTGCCGGTTTAATCCCACAACGTTCTGATTGCAGGGGCATCTTCCTACCAGCTGCCTAGTGGTTAGGGAATAATATATGTAGTAATATATGTAACATGTAGTACAGTGGCAAAAAACGCATAAGCAGATCAGCCTGAGTTCATTTAAAGCATATTATCATGTAGATGGAACTGCCATGATGTTAGTTGATAACAAGTTCCCATTACTTGTTAGTGTTAATATATAATTAGTGTATATATTGCAGTTCTGGTGATTTTCATGGACTCCCAGTTACAGTTTCGATTCATAGTTCAAATCTAATCACAATTTAAATATCAGAAAGTGTCCTCGAACCGTGTGTTTTATCAGGATGACTCAGGAGGGGACTTGTGTAGAATTGGGCAATCGACTTTCCCAGAACGCATTTCACAAAAGTAAATGGCGAAACAACCACATAACCGTCTAAAAAAGTGACCTCCACCCAACCCCTCCATTTTTTTTTCCTCAGAAGTTTCCTCAGAAACTTCTCCCACCAATCCCGCAGTTATTTCCCACTGTTTTCCCTTTCTTAGGCAAACATTGTGAATCTATCATTTTTAATCAATACTTTAATTTACATTACATAACATTAATTTTTTAATCCAAATCATCTTGCAATTTTAAATGAAACTGAACACAGGCAGTTTGGTGTATTATAGGTTATATTATTGTAATTAACAAAGACAAAGTGAAGATTAAGGAGAAAGTTTAAGATCTTGAGCATTGGATCAAGACTCTTGATTCGAGCTGAGTTGTGACATCAACTCACCAGCGGAACTTTGTCCAAACTCCCAAGAATGTATTCCATATTGGGAAGCTGCCAGTGTTTTGGTTGATCTAGTACTTGGGGTAAATAAATAACTGGGTAATTTAGATTTTGTAATCAAATTAAGCCTGGGTAGTAGAAGAAGCCCTGACCCTAAACTTTAACCAAATTGAAGCAACAACAGACCTATGAGGTCTTGGATGAAGTCTTTTAAAAACATCAACGCCCTATATACCATGGTCTCAGGAGGGTTTGTGATTTAAAAATAGTATCTGACTGATTCTGACGAGCACGAATCTCAGAATGGAATTAGACATGCCTCAAGGAAAAGTCATTATAAAGCATAATTGTGTTTTATACATGACATCTGGGGCTCACTCTTCATTCCACAGTGAGTGTAAAGCAAAACTGTGTTGTATAGAAGAGAAGAAACTAAATGGAGAGAGTTTGGCATCTTTCACATGTTCGTCATGTTCCTCGACTTTCAGCAGAGTAGACATGAATCAACTTGTCTGAACAGCGATAGGTTTCTCTGTAACATTTATCACATTAAAATCAAGCCAAACATGATGTCTTGTCATTATTCATCTGAATTATTCAAACTAGATTACAGAAATGGACGAGTGGTAATACAGGTGTGCCCTTTCCTCTGCAGGCTTGGCAAAATAACGTCAGGCAGATTGTTTATTCCCAAAGACGGCAGAACATTCTTCATGTTGACAAATTCCCATCAGGTTTGCACATTAATGGGTTAAAATTACTGGGATAAATAGTTTTACTTCTTTTCATTTAATTTAATAACTTGAAGACCCAGCTATTTACATTAACATCAGTGAGTCAAAGTTTCTTATGAAATGTATAGGCATAATTTTGAGTAGAGATTAAAAAAAAATATTAGAGTCAATACATGTGAAAAGGACATTGGGGAAGCTCACACACAAGACTATATATGCAAGAAGTGTGCCCATTTCCTCTGCACATGTTCTGTGGCTGGGTACTGTAACCAAAGCAAACATCAAATAAGAACCCTGAAATGTTTCACAGCAACACATTGGACTGGTCTGAGGGGGGCATCAGTGAGTCCAGATCTCAGTCACATAAAGCACCAATGAAGAGATGTAAAAGCAGCAGCTTGGAGAAGTCTGGCTGTAAATCTGGGAGACCTGGAGCAGAATGCAACAGAAGAGTGGTCCAACATTCCAATGGAGAGCTGCAAGTAATATATGTCAAGTCAAGTAAAGTGAAGTTTATTAATGAGGCACAAAAGGTGCTTTACAGGAATAGAATAAAAATAAAATAAAATAGTAGAAATTAAAATACTAGAAAAAATAAATGACTACATAGAAAAACAATGAAAGAAAACTGAAAGCTGTTTTTTCTTTCCAAAACCTGTTGCCAAGTTGCCAAAAAGAGCGTATCATCCCAGATGTGTTTTATTTCAAATACAGTTTGTTTTTATTCATTTATGTTCTACTTGAAACTGTATGACATTTGTCAGTGGATTTTTAATTCCAGTGTCTATAAGACATGCAGGGGCACAGCTTGAGTTGAGTGAAATAGAATTACAGAGACATTCTACCTTTGGTTAATAAAATTGGTTATTCCCGATTTTATTTGCTTTAACTTGCAGAGGCCCATGTTTGTTTACACATGTCCAAAAGACTATACATACTATATACTAAAATAATTTACATTCACTTGCATAGTAGTAGTAATTGTAATTGAAACTTTCCAACTTTAGTGTTTTGAGAAATTACATTAGCTGCCCTAATGTACTGTGTTTTGTGTGTGCAGCGCTTTTAGTGAAATAAAAAGATTAATAAACTTATCAAACAAATTGTGTGTCTATCTATATGGTCCAAATGTCCATTTCCTGATTTGTAAAAATAAACAAAAGGAAAACATAAATAACAAAAGAAGTGTAATTAACTAACATTTGACTGAAATACAATTATTAGTCAACAAGTAACACAAGAAGTCCTAGTGGACATCCTGAACACCTCCCTCAGCCAAGCTACCGTCCCACAGTGCTTCAAGGCCACCACCATCAGACCAGTACCAAAGAGGTCCACAGTTTCAGAGCTCAACGACTGCCACCCAGTAGCAATCATAATGAAGTGCTTTGAGCGGCTAGTCCTGAGCCACATCAAGAATCAGCTCCCCCCCACACTGGCACCACTGCAGTTCGCGTACCAGGCAAACCGGTCAACAGACGACGCGATGTTCACCTGGCCCTACGTCTGTCTGCAGA
>JBBPDC010072023.1:0-10617 GCA_037974485.1 Hemigrammopetersius urotaenia
GTTGTCTCAGTGTTTAAGCTCTTCGTGCTCGACATGTCGGCGGAATAACGTAACATAACGGAGCGGGGTCACGTGACGTGTAGTGTTTTTAAAGGGAAAGTAATCGAAATAATCGACCTGGAAAAATAGGTTCTGAATGTCGATTTCAATTACTTTTCGATTAATCACCAAGCCCCAATACCAACCCACTTTTCTATGTTGACTAGTTAACTGCGGCTCTAATACTGACTGCGTTTTGAACAGCAGGTTACTCGGTTTGTCGAGGATCACTCTGATTTCTGAAGGTGTTTGGTCTCTCGCTGCACGTGTGGCCTCTAATCTGAGCTGGGAAATATGCACACCCTGGTCAAGCACCTGTGTATACTTCTCAAAGCACCAGAAAACTGAAATCATGCCGTTTCACAGCTGTTACATAACTTCCAGCAGTGGCACTCCTTCTTTGTGGACTGTGGTAGACAGAGTCTTTGTAAAAACAAGGGACTGGTTCATGGTTCACTCAAAAAAGACAAAAAATATCAGTAAAGATGAGCAAATGGGACACACCCTAATAGAAAAGCTCCAACAAAGAGCTTTTCACATACTTGTTTGTTTGATGGT
Source organism: Hemigrammopetersius urotaenia (assembly GCA_037974485.1). Classification (NCBI taxonomy): domain Eukaryota; kingdom Metazoa; phylum Chordata; class Actinopteri; order Characiformes; family Alestidae; genus Hemigrammopetersius; species Hemigrammopetersius urotaenia. Next base: position 598 of record JBBPDC010072023.1, read on the forward strand.
AACTGTCTACATTAACATGATCTTTGACCAATTGGTGGTCTGCACCATTTTTAGCTCCTCCCATTCAATCTGGCTCTGGATGCTTGGCACCCCAATAAGAAGTGTGACCTAAAAACAGAGTCGGTATTGCGGGTGTGGTGTGGTTACTTGGGAGTGGAAATGACAAAATGCATGAAAAGTAGTTTGCGCTACTTTTCATGCATTTAGGGCTGGGCGATTAATCGAAATCGACAGTCAGAGCCTATAATCGATCAAATTTTTCCTGGCCGATTATTTCGATTACTTTCCCTTTAAAATGTTTCCTTCAATTATTTTCAAATCAAGTAATGCACCCATCATTCAAAAATCTCTCACTTGTAATATGTGACCATATTTACTGTACAAAACTTGTCAGTAAACTATGAGGGCAAAAAAAAAAATATATATAAATAAAAATAAAATAATCGTTCATTAATCGTAATCGAGTTAAAATGTTCAATTAATCGAGATTAGCCCTAGCTTTGGAAACACTGAAGCTCTATAGATAGCACTTCACACATGCTGGTTTACCAGCTGCCTGATTTAGCAAATGACAGAAACTACAAAACAAACATCATCACAATTAGAGCCAAGTACTGTTCATTATTCTGCTCTAACACACATTTTAGTGAAAGGCTTTATTTTCCCTGACCATATTAGTCTAGTGTGTGTCACTGAAATCCCAGTTCAGCGTATGTTAGAGTTTACCTGCACACCTGACTGATCTCGAGGCTCGAGACTGAAGCAGGAAACAGTAAAATGTGAAGTGCATGGAGCTGCTGTCTCCTGCTGCAAATGATTTGAGCCGCTATTTACACAAGCGCGCTTGAAGGCCACTCAATGCGGCGCGTTAAAAGCACCTCTTTGCAGCCGATGGAAAAGTTTGTGCGGGTCTGAAACCACTGCGCTGACTCCCTGCAGGGTATTTTTAGCTACAGCAGGAACATCTTTCTTTTTTTTTGCTTGGGTGGCACCTTCTGCCAGCGCGTGAGCGTTGAACTCACCCGTTAAAGCCCCGTCCGCGAGCTCTGCAGGACTAAAGCCGAGGGGGGACTCTGGCAGCTTCTGGTTTTCAGAGCGTCCACTTCTTTTTGTCTTTCAGTAACAGCTCCTATGGAAATACAGACCCACATAATCTGTATATTTACACAAAATGTGGTAAATTTGTGACAAGCAAAAGAAGGAACAGCAGATATGTTCTTTAAAAAAGATACCAAGGGTTAGATAATGTCTAACTGAAGCTTTTTATTTAAGAGCAGCACCTAAAACCAGGCTTTTATGTTACTGGAAGAAACACACACAGCTGACATGATGACCTCACACAGTGTTTGTGTTTATGTGTGTGTGTGTGTTATTTCAGGATGTTACGGGGCCATTCCAGAGACAGGAGATTCTGCAAAGACTTATAATACCGATTTGTACTACAGCATATACATTTGAATGCATTTTTCTTAAGTACTTTGTATAAATGTCATCGGGTGTCAGTATCAGGCCAATATCTACATGTGGAGCACTTTCCAAACACCACTCAGCGCTGGAGACTGTGTGGTTAGGACTGTACTGGTAAATACTAGGGATGCACCGATTGCAATTTTCTTGGCCGATTCTGATTACCGATTTTTTTGTAAGTGTGATCGGCCGATACCGATTTTTTTCCCAGATAACAGAAAATTCGAGCTGCTGCATGTAGTCGACGACAACGACACAAAAAAATGGGTTTAAACTTTTTTAATGTAACGTGGCAGTTACTTTCCCTGTTTTCTGGTTACTTTTATAATAGTGACGTATGATAGTGGCAGCTCTACAGCAAATACAAACAAAAATCAAATATTTTTTAATATGAAGATTTTTTTAAATTAATAAAATGTAATACATAAACAAATAAATACCGCCCCCCCCCAAAAAAAAAGATCGGTTTGAAATCGGCAATACGTGTGAGTGATCGGCCGACCATTGATCAAAAATCGTCCGTTTCCGATCACTGGCCGATCAATCTGTGCATCCCTAATAAATACTTTGATCAATATTGATATTGCTTATACTACTCTCCATAAAGTTGTGCAGAAAATAAAGCAGACACATGAAAAGGTGAAAAAAAATTGAAGTTATTTTGTTGTGATGCTTTGGAAAAATAAGGATCTAAACTGTGTCTTGAGTTTCTGTTTAAATAATGGAGGAGCAACGCTATCAACGTCACGATCAACAAATGTTTGAGTAGGAACGAGCCTCCTTACAACCGTACTGATGTAAAAACTGATACAGCTTTCCAGAACCTTTATCGTTTCTACTTTCCATGACGTGGCGCAAACAATAACGATCTTGCATTTAAAGTTATTTTATTGTGATGTTTTGGAGAAATAAGGACCTCAACTGTGTCTTGAGAGCATCAATGTTCTACTACAAATGTTCTGATCAACAGAGCGGCGCTCCGTCCCTCCACTGATCCAATCAGCATCCACCGTTTGGAAACGCAGCTGTGTGAGAAATTATTAACACCCATAGCAGCAGATTCCCCAGATTTCTTCACTCACCAGTCAGGAACTGGAACCAGTTTAGTACTGCTTCCCTAGGCATAGTGACCTTAGACCCATGTGTGGCTGCTCCCGTTCTACTGGTGAATGTGTTTCTATGGAGACTAAACAAACTGAGTGGAAGTCACTGAACACCAAGTACCTTCGTCGCTACTTCAAAGGAATTTCATGAGTTAATTTATGCCTAGTTGGTTCTTCTCTAATGCTAATAATTGATTATTATCCAACCATTAATTGACAAAAGACGATGTGCAAACATCCTTTTGTGTTGAATTTCATTCTGTTGTGTTCCTGGACCGCACTGCTGTTGCTCAAACCTCCGCCTTGGTGCTTTTAGGATTGCTTTAGACCAAAAGGATCCAAAAATAGAAGTCTAACAAGCTTCATTTCCTATGCTGACGGATGCGGGATGTACTGAAAAGCTGGGGAACTCGGTAGCGCTTGGACTTTAATTTATCCATTTTAAGATTAAGACAGCTCCTTTTACATAAGCCTTAGTTATTATGGCACTAAAGGTACAAAAGTTCAACTTGAGGTTGGTTTTAAGACACTTTGCACCTTCTTCTGGTAAAAAAAAAAAAAAAATACTCAGCCTTTCTTCTGTTATATTTGAGTAGTGATAGGACAGATTTACCGTTATTGTAAGAAAAAAGGCATTTAAAATACAGCATGTTCATAAGATAAGTCATTTGAAAGTTAAAGGCCAATTGTGTTATTGTTCTAATACACTAAAGCTCTCCCACACACTGAGATTTTCTACAGTCGCATGACACTCACAGTTAATATTTACTAAAAACACATTGAACATTCTTTACTAACAAAAAATACACAGTATGGTCGTCATTTTTAGCCAGAAAAATGTTTAATTAATCACTAAAGACCTATAAAAAGCCACTTAATTTGATTATAAGTGGATGACCAGACGAGTGTTAAGAGCTATTAAGTGCTGAAACAGCAACGAGTGCATTTAAAGTTAAAGAACAGTCTAGAATTTGACTCGGCATCTCCAACAACCACTGACTTAATAAGAGTCGGACATGCACCGTTACAGATTATTTCATCTTAAAGAGGAAACTGGGTTTATTTGAAATATTTTCATTTGTAATTCTTTACTCAACAACTATAGGGTGTCCGACAACCCACATATAAAGGAATGTGTTTTATTTAACATTTTTTTCATTTATACTTGTTCACTCAACGACTTCCCAGTGTTTAAGAGCAATAAAAACGTGCAGTTTATGAAATAGATGGATGATTAAGCGGTTAAAAACCTGTAGTGTATGTGGGACTGGAGAGCGTTTGCCAAGCCCTCAAATCACCATAATCATCATCTCAGCCTTTCCTGCCTGCAAAACGTTTAATTAAGAGTTAAAACCTTTCTCAGCTATTCAGGACTAAAATTAAAGGACTTTAAAGACACTACACTTTCCATGTACGCAAGGAAAATGGCTTGATTTACATAAAAGACTTGTTGTTGACTTGTTTTTAAGCCAGGCACGGTTATAAGTCAGGAATGCTCTTACGTCTCTCTTGTCTCCACACTAAACTTCTCCTTCTCGGGGTTCCTCAGGGTTATGTAACTCTTTCAGACGCCGTGTCCTCTCTTTCTGGACGGTATAAGCCACACAAGACTGTAAAAATCCTCCGTTTGTTTGAAGTTTGACTCTAAATTGTCAGAGTTCGCCGGTTGAGCTCAGCCGGGGACGCAGCCCCAATTTAAAAAAAAAAACAAAACTTTGAGTGTCATTTTTTCCCGCCCGTATTCCGACAAGCCCCGCCCCTCTGGTCGACGATTGGCTAATTTCTTTACAGACACGAGCTGTGGAATGTGGAATATAGGTGGATAAAAAAACTGATATGATAAAAAAGTGTTATGATATATATGTTAGATGATATGACATATGACATGATATATCTGGAGCAATATGTCTTATGTGCAATACGGTTTTACGCTGAAGGACTGTTCTACATAATTTTTATTTGTATTCTTTTGTATATTATATTATAAATATACATATATTCTGATTGTGATATGATATATGATATGGTATGATGTGATGTGATATGATATATATGATATATGATATGGTATAATATGTGATATGAGTAGATGAGATAACCTTTTAGATAAGATTCCTACAACCACCTATTCCTACAAGTGGACAGAACAAGAGAAGAAAGTATACAGAAATACCAACTATAAAAGACTACACAATGCAAATATTATATAAATAGAAATATATGTTTGAATATACATATATAATGCGATGCTTTTTAAAGTTCTACGGTTGCCATAGCAACGCCCTCAGACCTTGTGAGTGGGGGCGGGACGTGTATATATTTTATTTTATTTTTCATACTATTGTAAATATATAATAATTTATTTTACCATGAATAACATGATTAACAATGACTATTCTGGTGGTCATAACGTTCTACAGTATGAGGTTCTAAAGAGTCTACCTCTCGATCGCCTGATTGGACGATAGATAAATGATAAATAGTAAAAATATTGAAAAAAAAAAAAAGGAAACAAATAAATAAATACAACGCTTGTGAAAGTTCTGCGGTTCCCATGGCGACGCTTCGATTACAGTCCTTTTGTGGGGCGGGACCTGTATACAAATATTTTATTTCACATTTATACGTTTTTATTTTATATGATTACATGTTTATACAATAAAATATGGGGAATGAAACTAAAATTATTTAAAATGGTATTCCCGTTAATATATAAGGTTCTACAGAGGAAGGTTTAAAGTGACGTAACGAATTGTTCAACATTCTGATTGGATGAATCGCTCGTCAAAGTGAACAACTAACCAATCACAGCGAAGAGGCGGGCTTACCCGAAAACGGGTGGCGTCAAATGACAAACAGCTGACTGCACTTAGAGACTTAAACTCACTTCAAGCTTAAAGGAGGGATTCTAAATAAAACCCCATAAAAATTTTTAAACTATTTGATGTGTTGAATAAAACGCACCATGCACACTAAGTCCAAACTCTTTTATTTAAGTTTACAGACATTTTCTCATTCAGTAATTACAGTTTATACAAAAGCTGGGTAAACAACATGAGCACTGCAGATCTTTAGTATTTTTTTTGTACTCTGTCTCACAATTCCAGTGCAGACACAGTTTCTCTGAGATCATATACACAACATATATTTATACAATAAAACAAAGAAAAAAAAGCTTTTTTCCTGAGTCATTTTGCAAATGTATACCGCTTAATATGAATAATATTATATACACTTTTGAGTAGAAAGAGGATATTTAGGTCCAAATAAATTACCCAGATTAAAGAAAAATTCAAAACAAGTTTCTCCTAAACAAAACTGAGCTCAGTTTAACATCAATACGAGATTCTGACCATTTTCTCCCACTTCTTAGAGAAAGAGAAAGAGCTTCTCTAATCTCAGCCCGATCCCAGTTTAAGATCTTCAGATCAAATTTCCTTTCTCTCACTGCTCTGATCTTTATTCAGCGCAGATCATCAGATCTTCAGATCCACCAGAAGATCCAGAAGAAAACTTGTTTTTTCTTATGAAAGAGTCTGAACAATCTGAAATCTGTCTTAGTGATAAAGCTGATACATTTAAAGTAAATAAAGTCTACTAACCCCCAAAGAAACACACTACATGAAGTTTAAACTTTCAGAGTAAAAAGATCTTCTCCAGTTCAGCAGGGGCACACACACACACACACACACACACACCTCGTCTCCACAACTGAGCTCAGGGGTGTAATTATGATCTTAGAGACTTAGAGAGGTGTGAAACTACTACTTCAACCTAGAAGAAGAGCAGAAGGAGGAAGAGGAGAAGAAGTAAAGAAATAAAAGACAGAGGTGGAGGAGAGGAAGGAGGAGAGAAAGGTAGAAGACAAAGAAGAACAAGGAGAAGGAGGAGGAGAAGGAGAAGGAGAAGATGAAACATGAGGAGGAAGAGAAGTCCAAGATGAAGACAAAGAAGAAAATGAAGAAGAAGGTGAAGGAGGACGAGAAGAGAAGAATTAGAAGAATAAGAAGGAAAAGAAAGAAGAAAAAGGAGGATGAGAAAAAGAAGACGAAGTCAAAGAAGTCAAAGAGAAATTAATCCCTCCTTTCCGATATAAAAATGAGCTTCAGTATTAAATAAAAACACTAATTGATTCGTTTCCTCACAGTGGTTTGTCCTGCAGGCTGTGATTGAGCTGATCTGAGATCAGTGAACAGCAGTATTATAAAGACATGAGACCTCAGGCCCCGCCCACTTCAGAACATTCCTTACGGTCCGGCACGGGCTGAGCGTTTCCTCCTTAACTCCACTCTGTATTGTTTCACACTTCTCACCGCCTTCTCTCTCTTCCGCCCTCTGATCAGGAGGAGGCCAGAGAAACAATGACAGAAACCCTCCACTTCCTCTCCTTTTCCTGTGTGTGTGTTTCACTCAGACAGGAGGATTTCCACTTTGGCCTACATTTATTCTCTCTCTGTGTCTCTCCCTCTCTCACTGTCCATCTCACTCTCACTCTCTCACTCTCTCACTGTCCGTCTCACTCTCACTCTCTCCCTCTCTCTCTGTCTCTCTCACTGTCTGTCTCTCTCTCTCACTGTCCGTCTCACTCTCTCCCTCTCTCTCTGTCTCTCTCACTGTCTGTCTCTCTCTCTCACTGTCCGTCTCACTCTCTCACTCTCTCACTGTCCGTCTCACTCTCACTCTCTCACTCTCTCACTGTCCGTCTCACTCTCACTCTCTCCCTGTGTCTCTCACTCTCTCACTGTCTGTCTCACTCTCCCTCTCTCCCTCTCTCTCTGTCTCTCTCACTGTCTGTCTCACTCTCTCACTCTCTCTCTGTCTCTCACTCTCTCACTGTCCATCTCACTCTCACTCTCTCTGTCTCTCTCACTCTCTCACTGTCTGTCTCCCTCTCTCTCTCTCCCTCTCTCTGTCTGTCTCTCTCTCTCTCTCTCTCACTCACTTTCTCTTTGTCTGTCTGTCTGTCTCTCTCTGTTTGTCTCACTCTCTCTGTCTATGTCTCTCTCTCTCTGTCACTCTCTCTATCTGTCTGTGTCACTCTCTGTCTCACTCTCTCTGTCTCCTTCTCCCTGTCTCTCTCTGTGTCTGTCTGTCTCTCTTTCTCTGCCTCACTCACTCTCTCTGTCTGTCTGTCTGTCTCTCGCTCTCTCAGTCTCTCTCTACCAATTTTATATATATATATATATATATATATATATACAGATAGATTGATAGATTGATAGATAGATAGATAGATTGATAGATTGATAGATAGATATAGACAGAAATATAGATAGAGCTGCACACAGGACAACTTTAAGAGTCTCTATTTAAACTCTTGATATCAGGTGAACCCCAGCAGGGCTCCTCACACTCCTCCCACAGATTCAGGGATGATGTGATCAGTGAGGATGATACTAATCGTTTGACACAGACAGACGGGCCGCTGTCTATCTGTCTGTCTGTCTCTGTGACCGGATCTCTGTGTTCTGTAACAGCAGGGGTGCATTAAGCACTGACCTGAAAACAGCACAAAGTCATTTCCAGTGATCTGTTTGAGTTTGGAGTGAGATGAGGACAGAGAGTACTGATCAATACACTGAACTGCCGGGGGTGTGAAGACAAATGACATGGACTAATCACACGTACTGAAAACACTGCCACACTGCTCTCACACTGAACACAATAGTACTGGAAACTTACTTAATATCTTTCTAGGGTTTATTTTAAAGTACAAGTCTTGTACGGCTGTCTTATTTTTAAAATGTTGTCTGTTTATAAATCAAATTACATTCTGCGCAAATATTTCTTATAAAATACATGAAAATACATTTATGTACTGTGTTTGGAGGGGCATTTGACCAGTTTGATCGATTAAAAAATGCTTTTTAAATTTACTTTAACCAGATTTGATACCTTGATTCTATGTCATACTTGACAGACTATTGTAGAATATAGCAAAACAATCAAACTACCACTTGCGCGCGCGTGTGTGTGTGTGTGTGTGCTGGACAGTTTTGCTAAGGCCATAATGGAGGGGACAGTGGCAGTTTTAATAGCAGGCAAAGCAGCAAACCTGAAATTAGAGGAGCTCCGCTGTGGAACCACCTCTCAGCCGAGAGGAGACTCCACAACACTTCGGCTCCTGGTTTCTAAAACACTTTTAGCTTTTCTAACCTATTTAAAGCCAGCGATCACCACTCTTACCCACCAATAGTCTGGGGCTGCAGGTTTGTTCCCAGCCAATCAGGAGCTCAGCTTGTTTTACACACCAGATTAAAACTCGATTTTAGTGAAAAACCTCCAGACCTTTGTGTCTAAGACTGGTGAGCCCTGCTTTAAAGTAAAAAGCACTATAACTCAGGAGGGTCAGTTAGTGATTACAGTGTATTATGTACCCCAGGCCCCATAGATATAATTAGGAAAACATCTGCACAAGTGTGTGTGTGTATGTACGATTTCACCCGTACACTTAAAAAAGAAGATTTAACAGCCTCAGCCTCCTATTCCACTTCTCCTCATACGACGCACTCTTAAAAATAATGGTTCATAAATGTTTTTGAACATCCTGTGAACTATATTTCGTTTACAGAAGCAGCTCTATAAAGAACCCTTCGCTGAAAGGCTCTTCTGGGAACACTGAAAGGTTCTTTGGGAAACAGAACAATGTTTTTAGAACCCTCCACAAAGAGGTTCTTTGGGGAACTAAATGGCATTCTACAAGTGGTTCATTTCTCCAAAGAACCTTATTATCACCTTTATTTTCAAGAGTGTCAAGAGTCCAGCTGCCGCTCATTGGCTGGTTAGTGTTTGTGTCCATGCTGCTCCTTCTCCTCGTCTTGCACTCTTCCACGATTCTTCTATTCTTCTTTCTTCTCCTCCGCCTGGCCCTGGCCGTCGCCCTCCTCCCCGGGGCCCATCTCCACCGTCAGGATCTCCTCTCCGTGCTGCCGGGGGGTCATGCGGATGATCACGGTGCTGTCGGTGGTCTCTGCCACCGTGTCGTCGGCGTCGTCCAGCGGGGCCTGCCGTGGAACCGGGGAGCGGCGGTGAACGGGGGAGGGAGGCGGGACGGGACTCGCAGCAGATCCGCCGGGGAACGGCTGAGAGAAGAAAACAGAGATTGCTTCAAACAGCACAGAGATCTAACGACCGCTTATTTCGAGGTACTGATAAAAGTGATTATTTATTTTAAATAAAATATACTTTTCTCTGATTAGGCACATTATTTGTCTATTTCTCATCATTATCGGTGTTATAAACTAGCTATACTGTTGTCATGGTCAGGCCAGTGGCCGTTTAGGGCCGCTGCTTTTTGGTTCATGTTTTGGCTATGTTTTGTTTCTTGTTCTGTTCTGTGTTCTGGGGGGGGGACTCTTAAGTTGACATGTGTCCTGGGTGTTTGCTTGTGTCACGTGTTCTGTCTGGTCATGTGTTCTGTTTCAGTCTGGTCATATGTCATGTCATGTGT
>JBBPDC010072034.1:0-10616 GCA_037974485.1 Hemigrammopetersius urotaenia
CCAAACAGTCATGGGTTTCTGTCGTGCCGCCTGTTCCGTATCACAAGGCAGTTCAGGGTCCTGGAGATTCCACCCCCAGGCCCCTGACAAGTATGGGACTCTCCTGTTATATTTTTCCTTTACTTTCGGTCGCTGCAAACCGGATACGGCCACTTAGTTACTAAAAAGGTAAAATACAAAATGTCGCTTCCCTTCCTCATGCGTATCATTTGAAAACCCCCAATATCTCAATTTTTTTCTTTATATGGCCTTTATATTGGGTGATATTTTCAAAATAATGATTTAGAAAAAGTACGTTTCATTGACTGATGTTAAAGCTGCTTTGGAAGATTTTTTGAGAGTGGCTGAACACACAGGGCCAGTCTTACCCACCAGCTAGGGCTCCCCCTAAACCACTCACACTGGGAGGATGAAGTCATGTCAAGGCATCTTTTTGTACTAAATCTTTTTGTACTAACTGTCACTAATGCAGCATCATTTGACAACATAACAGACACATAACACTGACTACAAACTGTGTCACGCCAACTAATAGACACTTGTGCTGGCCAGCAGGGAGTGATGTTAGGGGACTTCCTGGCCACATGGGCAGAGACTGAGGCCAACTGTTCTGTCTTGCTCTGCCAGCCGTGGACCACTGGCGATCATAGTAGTGATTTACCGTTGATAGGCCCAATGCTTAGACAGTTGCACAACTTTGGAGCTCTAGTGAAATCTTTTAATGTTTACCTTTTATATTTTAGCTATTTTCATGAGAGGCCCTTCCGTCTTTTACCATAAGAGAGGTGAGATGTTTGGGCCTTATACGCGACAATCAGCTGCACTCACTTTGGATAGGAGCGAATGCCAGGATATCATTCCACCATCTGGGTTCGTCTGTTTTTTTTTTTTTTTACACCTTTCCCCCAAGATTTCTAACTAATTTGTATCAACTTTTTAAATAATATTCCATCTGTTTTCATCCCGTCGCTAATGCTCTGATGATATCTGATATGACAAACAATCACCTTAATGCGCACAAACCCCCCGCATCCACCATTATTGGTGCGTAAACTGTCCATCAAATATATCCAGACATATGTTTTTATAGAACCGTAATTGTTCCAAATTGAACTGGGAGATAAGGAGAGATAATCTCGGTATGCTGCGCGTGTTTCGTCGCAGCTGCCTGCAGCCTCACGTTGCGATGTTGTTAGAACGAAACATGTGGTAAGACTTAGCGGGGGGAACCTCTGAAGGAAAACACAGCCGCTGTTCCTGCAGGGGGTGAGAATATTAGAGAAAGAAAGGGGTGCAAGTGGGGTATGGTCTTAAATTGAGAAATCCGATATAGGGAGAGCACCACGCAAGGACAAGCAAGTTATTTAAGCCTCCAGCCCTTCCTGTTATTAAAATAGTATCAAGATTTGATTGAATTTAGCGTGTTTAGGGTAGGGGAAGAATAAAGGCCTCACTCTTGCTGTGAGCCAGCGGAAAATTCCCGTCTGTGCCTTTTCAGAACCTACTTTTTTTTTTAAAAATCACAAAACTCGAAACATTCCGTGGCGCAGTCAAAAATAGTGGCATTAAGAAGAACAAAAATAAGAGTAAGGGGTCAGTAACTGTGGAGAAACTGACCAAAACAGACCAAGTACACTCCCTAACATTCCCTAACAGCAGTGACCTCTTTTAGTAGGATAATGCACTCGATTCAGGACGGGTTTGTGGAACAGGAGAAAGAGTTTAAGGCATTGACTTAACCTAGATCTTAGTCCGATCGAGCGTCTGTAAGACAAACTACGCTAATCCAAAGACTTAATAGACTTAATAGATTTACTGCCAATGTTTTGGTGTTAGATACCGCAGGTATTGCGGAGATCACACCTTGACGGGTCAAAGCTGTATTAGCGACATGAGGGGAGTCTGCACAGTTTTAGGCTGGTGGTACTGGTTAGTGCTCCAGAAATACTTACTCAGAAAAGTGTATCATAGTTTATGACAGTAATGACATTATACTACCCACACACATTTACAAATCTTGTTACAAATACTGCTACAAATCCTGAAACAATTCATTTTTATATCGTCACCTAACATTTAAGCCATAGACAATCATTACACAACTGTCGCTCAGTTTACACTCATTTGTGTCTGAAAGCTGTTCAGTATGTGTGGAGTGTATATATTTGACGGCATCGTTGAAGGCTGGAAGTTCATTAGCTACTCATATCTTATAATTTTGCAATTTTCCACCACAGCTCTCCCACAGTGTAATCAATTAGAACTGCACTAAAGCAGAGTGCATACTCGGTCAGACCTATGTGGAATATAAGCAATTTCCATTTTTTTGTCTGTTACACTCTTTAAACACAGTGTACGCCAATGTAGGTGAATGTGTGTGAGCTTTAAGATGGGAAAGTGGTTATAAAGGACAGGGGCACTGAACGTGTACTCTGGTGTATGTGTATTGATAGTAAACATTAATTTTCAGACCCCACCGACTAGCAGTAAGCTCCGTTTTCTTAGGAATAGTGCTGTAGGATTTTTTATGTTTACATTTAAGGCATTAAACGAGGCATGTTGTTCTGGATAAGAGCAGACGCTCTTACCTCAGTGCTTAAGTACTCTGCGTCTGTTCTTCATACCTGTAAAGCTATACTAAAATCAACACCTGCCAGCTAAGTGGCACACCTTAACAAACCCTGTCAAAAGAATAAAGTCAGAGGTTAATGCACAAGTAAGGACAAACAGTTAAGAGGGTATGGTCCCAAGGTTTTTTTATGTATAAAGAAAATCATGTATCAGAGATAAACAAAAGTACTGGTTAGTCACTAAGGTGCTCCTTGAAGAGGTGGGTCTTCAGACAATGCATAAAGACAGTGAGGGACTCCACAGATCTGACTGCAAGATGGAGCTCGTTCCACCACTAGGGGGCCCAAGACTGAAAAGAGTCTTGATATGCATTAAGAGTCTTCCTCTTCTTTTGAGCAACGGAAGATCAAGACAAGCAGCGCTTGAAGCTCTGAGAGGATGAGAAGTGACACGCTGCTTGATCAGTGCTGATGAGTAAGGAGGTGCAAGTCCGTTCTTGGCCTTGAAGGAGAGTGTTAAGGTTTTGAACTTTATGCGAGTTGCCACAGGGAGCCAGTAAAGGTTTCTTAGTAGAGGTGTGGTGTGTGAGAACCTCGCAGCTGCATTCTGAATCAGCGGAAGTGGTTTCGTTACCTTCACTGGAAGTCCAGCCAGAAGAGAGTTGCAGTAGTCCAGTTTAGAGATGACCAGAGACTGGACGAGTAACTGTGTGGCTTCTGTGGTGAGAAAGGGTTGTAGAGAAGGTATCTGCATGTCCTGGAGAGGTGGTCAACGTGTGACAGGAATGAAGGTTCTTCATCTAACATGAAACCAAGATTTCTTACCTTCTTTGAGGGGACAATATCAGAGTTCTCAAAAGAAACAGTGAGGTTGTGGCTTGCACCCCCTTTGATGAAAAGAAGCTCAGTTTCGAGACCTGATCATCACTGGAGGGTAAAAAGAGAAAAAGTGTCCTGAGTGTCATCTGCATAAAAGTGGTAGGAAAAGCCATGTGAGGTTATTACATCCCCAAGAGAACCAGTATATAGAGAAAAGAGAAGCGGTCCAAGGACTGAGCCCTGCGGAACACCAGTGGACAATTTCCGCTGGGTAGACTGGAAGTCATGCCATGCTACCTGGTACCTCCAGTCATCAAGGTAGGAAGCAAACCGTTGACTGGAGAGAGTAGCCGGGAGGAGCTGATGGTTAACCGTGTCAAAGGCTGCAGAAAGGTCAAGAAGAATCAGAGCAGAGGAGAGGTTGGCTGATCTAGCTGCAAAAAGCTCGGCTACACTGCAAAAAATCAAAATCTCACAAAGCTCATTTTCCATGTTCCAAGTGCAAACCTCTTCTCGCTCTTAATTCAAGACAAATTCTCCCAAAAAGCAGAACCTCCTTGAGCTAAAAAGACTAGTGTTTAGACGACATGCCTTGGGTTTCTTGAATAGTGAGATTGTCTTTTAAAAATCGTATTTCAATTGGAATTTGAAATAAAACAATTTTTTTTGACGAGCCAAGATGTTTTATATCCAGGCAAAAGACAATTTATCTTGTTTTAGTAAAAAATAAAAACTTGTTTCAGGAAATAAAGAAAAAAATGCTTGATTTTGGGGAGAAATTAACTTTATTGCAATACAAACCAATACATCTTGAATAAAAATTCCAGTTATGAGCAAGAAAACAAATCTAAATAAGTTTCCTGAACTAGTACTGAGACGAGCTTCTCTTCCTAAAGCTCATATATGAGTCTTATATGAAGAAATCTTAACGAGTCAGTTGTCTCTAGTTCCACTGGCAGATTTTTTTTCACTAATTACAAGCAAATAAGCCTGGAATTGATCAATTGGTTCTTATTTTTGAAGGCCATTTTTTTGCAGTGTAGGAGTGCCGTTTCAGCCTTGAATCCGGACTGGTGAGGGCCCTGAAGCCTGCTTTGAGAACAAAATATGTTGAGTTGGCTATAAACAGCCTGTTCCAGGACTTTTGAAAGGAAGGAGAGAAGAGATACTGGTCTGCAGTTGCTGATATCTGAGGAATTGTCATGACCACTGCAGACTTGAAAGCAGATGGGACATGGCCAGTTGTTAAGGAGCCATTGATGATGATGAAGGCGATGTGTGGGATTAGATCAGAGGATGTTATCTGGAGTGTACTCGGCATGATAGGGTCGAGCCGACACGTCCTAGAGAGAGAGAGACAGAGGTGAGAGGCCAAAAAACTGGGCAGTATTGGCTGGTTTCAGGCTTACAGGCAGCTTGATGATGATTTGTGACCTCGGCAGCTCGTGGAAATGTTGACTTTGTTGTATACTTCTTTGGCATTTTGCTCTTTGGTGGTCGCTAAGTGACACATGGGCATGGTCTTATGAAAATCCATTCATTGATTTAGAACTTCTATGACACTTTTTTTTGTGAGCCTTGATATCGCATTATTATTGCATAAATTCTCATTTACAAAAGTAGTTCCTTAACAAACTGTCCATCAATTCAGTTTTTAGTGCTTCCTGTAGCATTGAGTGTGCTCAGGTCATTAGGCTTGCTTTCTGCAATCTTACAGATAATTACTTTTGAATCCAATCTATTGTTGTTATTAACTTGTCTGTGAAGTCTCTGGCAAATCACTTTATCACTCAGTTATCCTCCCGAGATGAATGTGGTACTTCTTAAAGAATTGTGAGTTTCTGTCAAAAGGGCTTTTTTTTTTTTTACAAGGTACATAATTAGCACGAGTTTTTTTTTCAAGAAAATAAGTCACGGTTGCGTTACATATAGTGTACAACTACTAGGAATTCAGGCTTTGTCCTTAACACAATGTAAAAGCGCTTCTATAATTTAGTGTAAGTTATGAAATCTTCCACAGCTTTACACCACACCTTCATCAAAATTAGAATGAGACATTTTTAACTTCCCACAATTCTATCTACATGAAATGACGTGTTTTCTGAGAATGAGTTAATATAGCCTTGCGCTTGATTCCTTTTGTAAACTTTTCAAAACATTTAACCCAATTCACGCAAGTGAAGCGGTGGGCAGCGAACAACACAGCACCTTGGAGCAGTGTCTGGTGTCGGGGCCTCGTTCAAGCATACCTCAGTGGTGCCATTGGCAGTCATGCGATTCAAACCCACAACCTTCCAGACCAGCTGATATGAGGTTTGCTTTGAGGATCGTGAGACAGACGGCGATCTTTCTCATGATCCTCAAAGCAAACCATGTTGTGAGCATGATGTCCCTGGTTTGAACTATGCACCTGGAGATCAAACACAGCCTTGAACGAAGGGACAGATGCCTCTGTCGTTCTTCTTTCACCTCATCATCTCCCGCTTAAAATGAGAATAGTTGCCTGAGGTTTCCCAATCTGTCTTTCAGCACCTTTTAACAGATTACAGTAGTTAGCGAAGTGCGCGGTCTGCTGCCTCTCGCACAGATGCAAGTTGAACTCCGCATCCCTGAACCGGAGCCCTTCCCACAGCTAGAGTGGGTTTGGCTTTCATCTGCAGTTTCACAGAACATCTCACGTTGCACACGCATGGCCATATATCCATGGTCACCAAGGGGAGCTCAGAAGTGCTTCCTGACAGCTGGACCAACAACTAATCTTTGAAACCCAGGGTGTTTTAATGACGGTGCGTGAGGCACGTCAACCGAACGCTTTGTTAATGTCTTTCAGATGTTCCATTCTTCCCGTCCCCCTCGGAAAGCCGGCAGACAGCTTGTCTTTTCGTTTTAACAGTTTAGCTGCGGTTGATTCTGCCCTAGTGCCTAGTTTGACATAATAAGGCATTGGTCTTCATTTTTCATCGCAACAGAAGAGTGGCTGTTTATTCATTATTTAAAGCACATCTCATCTGAAACATCAATCATTCATCTATTTTTGGAAACATATAATCATGGCGCAAGACGGCAGTCTTAGTTATAATTGCTGGAAAATATACCGGACATTTAATATGTGCGTCCAATTCAAAGTACTCCTCGTTCGGTTTAATAAGGTGCATTACGAAGGAAAATGTCGACGCTCTTATGCACTTTTTTTTAATTATTATTTTATTATTTTCAGTAATGTAATCCATTTTTCTCGACGGTACAAAAGAATGATATTATGATGCTAGCAAGAAATTGTAGAAGACTTTAGAATAATGACCGGAGATGCAGATGGTTCTACAAGAGCTGAGAAAGCTTTAAATATCTGCTGTTGTGTAGCTTATAGTCTTTACTACTGAATAAAAATAAGAAATTATGACCAATGATTCCAAACTTCTGAGTAGTAACTTAGTTTTCTTAGTTTCTCTCTGAATTCGTAAAAAATTTTTACATGGCAAGAATTTTGCGGTTTAACTAGCCGGGCCGTTTGGATTCTCCCAGTTTTTGTTCTAAAAATACATGATTAATTGAAATGATATTCTTCAATTTTATCGTGCTTTGAGAACAACATTACCCCCCATTTATTAGCTACATAAAAAACGGATAAAATCGTTAGTATTAGGCTAGAACTTTGGACCAGGGTTTAGGTAGAGTTGATGGTGAAGTTAGGGTAGGGGACAGATTTAATCTAAAAGTCACTTAAGAACGTATGCAGCATTGTCAGTGTTCTGTCCAAATAGTGCTACTGGTGTGATGAGCCAAATGCGTAAATAACGCAGTTTAAAGGGGACAGATTATGCAAAACTGACTTTAAACAATAAAACAAGTTATAAAAGGTCTATGGGCTACAAAACATGTTCATGAAGTGCTTCTCACAGAATCACTCTCACATAAAGAGATATACCCAGTTTCATTCGCAGTTTAGGACTCTGAAACCCTTTCATGTATATAAGCTCTTACTGGCCACGCCCCCCCACCCCATGCTCCACCCACCCCTTACGCTGCTCGTTTGACACACTAGCTAGTTCATACTTAACTGTGATAGTTCTTCCATCTCCCTCATCTGCTGACTTGTCCTTATTCAAATTTTCCGTTCCATCTATAAATACTTAAGGTGGAAGTTTTTAAGGTGGAACGAAACCGATTGGTGTTCAGACATAGCCGTTGAAAATGAAATGAAAGCGACGCAGTTCTTTGGTTTTCGTGAGAAAGTGTAGGGATGCGTGCTGTTCTTTGCAGTCAACAACACTTCATGTGTGACTCGCCTCTGCCTGGAGCCACAGCGCTCGGCTTATCCGTGCTCTTAAAACTATCAGACAAGCGGCTATTCAGCTAATCTAGTGGGTGGGGTCTCGACAGATGAGGGGTGGTTCTATGCAAATTGGCCCAGTATTACCTCACATTGGGCCCTCCGTCCAAACGGCTCATTCTGAAAGGGACTGAAACTGGAGAGTGAAGCTGGAGAGTCTCTTTATGTGAGAGGGATTCTGTGTAAAGAACTTCAGGGACATGTTTTGTAGCCCCTAGACCTTTTATAACTAAAGTGAGTTTTGCATAATACACCCCCTTTAAGCTTAGATAGATATTTCTAATAATTTCGCGCAGAAGTAGATGAATGACCATTTGGACGTTTAGTTTTGGGATCAAGAAATGCTCCGCTTTCATCTCTGACTCTGAGCTCAAGAATTCCCCTTCAGGAGCACACCCTGGAGCATGCTAGAAAATGCAAAAGTTTCTTAATTAGCAATTTTTGCCCATCCCAGCATGCCGAACTACTTCTGGCAGTAAGGAAAACACAGGAATGTCATCATTGAGAACTCAGTTTCTGCTTCTTTGTTGACATTCTGTAGATGCATCAATATATGCAACAATATAGACTAGTTGAAATCTTCACACTCTTCTCTGACAGGCTCCAAAGTGACAGATGCTTTAGTAGAGAATTAACAAAATAAGGCGGGGCTTAGGGCCATTCAGTTGGACATCCTTGCATGTTCAAGAATGACTGCAGGTGTATCAGAATCTCATTAACCACAACACACTGGTGATAAAGTGCCTACAATCACTGTGAGCATACCGGAGCCTAAGCCAGCAAGCCTTTGTGAAAGTCAGTAAAATGTTTCCCTGATTAGGTGGATTTTTCTCATTAATCCCAAAAGCACTTGGTAACAAGTAGAAGAGTAGTGTCACGATTCCCCTTTTCCAGGCACTGAGGGCAGGCGCAAATTCAGATTTTTAATTCTTTATTCAAAAGGCACACAGGCCAGAAACAAAGACAAAAAGAAGAACTAAAGAAGAACGGAGAACTCGTGAACTAAACGACGGTGGACAGACACATGATATAAACAAATCTAGGGCCGGTGTGCTCCGTATCAAAATAAAAGCTCTAATTCTTAAACTAAGCAGAAAACGATGGCCTCTCTAGCGGCCACTGCTGGGACAGTCCAAGTAGACATTTTTTATAAACATTTTAGAATTTAATAAAATATTACATTGCCACACATTTGATCCACAACTGTTTCTTAAACATTTTACATTTACGGCATTTATCAGACGCTTTTATCCAAAGCGACTTCCATTCCCTACCTACAGGGGGCAGTGTCTCCCTGGAGCAACTCGGGGTTAAGGGTCTTGCTCAGGGACCCAGTGGTGGTGTGCTGGGGGTAGGATTCGAACCTGTGACCTCTTGGTCCAGAGGCAAGTATCCTACCCACTGAGCTACCGCCAACGTAAATGTAAAATGTAAATCAACGTCCACCATTCAACCAAGTCACTGCACACTCGGTACACCTAAACAACAGACGGAATCAACTTAAACAAGCTTACCAGCTGAAGACAACAGCTAAGCAGACCCTATAAACACACTGAATCTAGTACAGAATCTTAGTCCTCTTAAAGTTCAGGGAGAGCGGAAGCCACTCCCACCACTTGACACCTACTTACCTCAGGCCTCACTGACACCAGGTGAGCCCTTTGTCTGACTAGCTGCAGTGAAACTAACCTAAAACCCTAAGCACACAACACAGTCTAAGTGCACAAGATAGCAGTTCCGTTTAAACGATAGACGGAATAAACTTAAGGAAGCTTACCAGCTTACTATAAGCACACAGTCATGGACTGCGATCAGTCGTGGAATTAGGGGTCAGCACTCCAGGACTAGTAAATAACGGTCACCTATAGGATTATGGAGTATTTCAAATGATCTTGATATTGTGCTGTCTGTGGCCTCGCTCGTGATTACTAGCTAATAACCTTAAGCAGTTCCCATTGGGTCATGCAGTCCTGGCTCCTGTCCTTCGGGAATGACATTGTGGAATAGTGGCCGACAAAATCCATTATTTGTAGCAAACCAGGTTCTGTGCAGAATGAAATTTCATTCTGTATTCAAAGTCAAAGTGAACTTTATTGTCATTTCACCGTATATACAAGTATAGAGGGAAACGAAAGGGCGAGAGCTCTGGATCTGCAGTATATATACAAATTAGGGCTGTAAGGCGATTAATTAAAATGAACTAGTTAATCGCAAATCTGGAAAAAGTTAATCGCGATTAATCGCGATTAATCGCAAATCTATGTCAACCCGATATATAATACATAATGAACACACCAAGTCATCAATTTTACAAAGAAAGCTTTGTTTATTTGTTTTTTCCCGACTCTGCCCCACTTTTAAAAGCTGTGAGATAAAAACAAAACTTACTGTAGCGACTATTTCCACTAGTTAAATCCACGGTGAGGAAAAATGCGGGGCCTGGTTTGGGATTGAACGCATTCTCCATGTTCGGTAGAGAAGAAAATAATTTATTGAGTCCATTTGAGAAAAAACGTGAATAAAAACTGGTTGTAAATTAAACAGTGATATCAAACTTAACGAAAGCAGTATGAATGGTTCGAAATATAACATAAAGCATAAAACAGTGTGAGAGACCGGCCTGCATTTTCCATCCACACCATGTAAACTCGGCGCAGTGGCAATATAACCTTTTACCTGATGACGTCGCACCATGGCAAATACAACGTAAAACACAAATTAAATTTTGAATTTTTGAATAGAAAATGCATAACATCTTCAAACTTGAGAGAATCTCTGTGTTAAGACAAAAAAACGTTGCTTTAAATAACTTGAATTAAAGACAAAGCCTAACTAAAGTCCCGCCTCTCGCTCCAAACTCCTGCGACTGTCGGAGACCCCTCCCTCCGCTGTCTCTG
>JBBPDC010072055.1:0-10616 GCA_037974485.1 Hemigrammopetersius urotaenia
GTGTGTGTGTGTGTGTGTGTGTGTGTGTGTGTGTGTGTGTGTGTGTGTGTGTGTGTGTGTGTGTGAGTGAGTGAAAAGGAAGGAGTTCCTTGGCACTGTGCTCCACTTCTTCGTCACACTGTGAGTTCTCGCGTTGCTTTGTGTGTGTGTGTGTGTGTGTGTGTGTGTGTGTGTGTGTGTGAGTGAGTGGGTGAGAGTGTGTGTGTGGGTGTCTGTGTCCTGTACTTCCACTAATGTCACAGGGGCCTTTACCGGCCTGCAGGCTGAGACAGGCTCCAAGAAACACAGAAATACAGACAGAGAGAGACCAAAGCAGAGGCTGACAGACACAGACAGAGAGCTAGAAAGAGAGATGAGATCAAGTATCTAAGGGAGCAACGCTCTGTTTGGTTTCTGCTACAGGACCCAGGCCGGCGTGGACAGGACAGTGAGGAGTGTGTGTGTGTGGAGTCTGAGGAGGGTGTGAGGCATGTCTGTGCTGCTTCGCCGTGTGCCACTCTTGCAACAGGAGGTCCTGTGGAAAATCAAGCATTTCCACAATGCTCCTGCACGGTGGAACCAGGAGGCCGTTAAAGGTACGACTACATTCACACTGCAGTCACAGTTTATACCACACACACAGACACAAACACAAACACACTCACAGCACTAAGTTTGCCCGGTTCTTTCTTTGTACACAAACCGCAATACACTTAGAAGAATGGCCTGGGCTGCTGTCCTCAGGCTGCATGAACAGAAAGGTCACATAAAGGTGAAATCTGAACTGACCATTCCAGCCAGGAATTCCTCCTTCACTCCTTCTCTGTTGTGAGTGTGTGTGTGTGTCTATGCATGTCTGTGTCTTTCTCTGAATATCCATGGCTGGCGTATGTTGTTATTTCGGAATATTTCAGTTGTGTGGGTGCAGGCCGGGCCTGGCTGGACTTCTGCCAGCCACCTGCTAATAACGTCCTGGTGTCCCAGAGGCCTTGGGTAAGAAATCTGAGCCCTCAAGGCTGAGCAGTGCCAGGCAGGCCACAGGCTGTATCGCTTACTGCCTCGATACTCCTTACTGCCTTTGTGCTGCTTCATTTTTCAAAAACATTTTTACAATTCAGTCATCACCGACCCCAGAGACTAACCAGTGAGGGACTGAATGATGGAGGGAGAAAAGAACATCACACTGAATAATAACTGGAGAGAAATTACGTCACTCTGGATGATACCACAAGAGAGAGAAAGTTGCACAGAATGACAGAAGGAGAATGATAAGAGATAGGGCTGGGCGATTTGGCCTAAAATCAAAATCTCGATTAATTGAACATTTTAACTAGATTGCGATTAATGAACGATTATTTCATTTATTTATTTATTGCCCTCATAGTTCACTGACAAGTTGCTCAGTTGTCTCAGTGTTTAAGCTCTCTATGCTCGACATGTCTGCGGAATAACGTAACATAACGGCACTGGGTCACGTGACTCCACACGCGGTAGTGTTTTTAAAGGGAAAGTAATCGGAATAATCGACCTGGAAAAATTTGATCGATTATAGGTTCTGAATGTCGGTTTCGATTACTTTTCGATTAATCGCCCAGCCCTAATAAGAGATAAAATAAACCTTTATTAGTCCCACAAGTGGGAAATTTGTTAAAGAAAGGGAGCATCACATGGAATGACAGAGGGGGAAACCATCATTCTGAATAACAGTGGAGGAAGAAGAGCATCACAATGAATGATGGTGGCAGAAAGAAAGAGAGCATGTAAAAAATTCAGAAAGCATTATACTGAATGATAAAGGGAGAGAAATAGCATGACCGAGAATGATGACGGGAGAAAGAGAGCATGACACTAAAGGGAAAGAAAGTGTCCCAATGAATGATGGAGGGAGAGAGAGAATCACAGTAAATGACAGGGGGAAAGAGAGAGAGTATCACGATGAATGAAAGAGAAGGAGAGAGAGAGCATGACACTGTATGATAAAGGTTAGGGATAAAGAGAGCCTGGAAATAAATTAGGACTAGGTTTGAATCATAAACCCACACAAAACAGAAAACGCAAGATATGGGCTCTTTAAGTGTCTCTGCCTGTAGTAGTGTGTATGAGTGTGTTTTCATGTGTGTGTTCCCCAGGAGTGCGCTATAAGGATGTTCTGGTGGGCGTTCCTAAAGAGATTATGCGGAATGAGCGGCGAGTGGCAGTGTCCCCGGCAGGTGTGGAGGCTCTGGTGAAGCAGGGGTTCCAAGTGCAGGTGGAGGCTGGAGCCGGAGGAGAAGCCAAGTTTTCCGATGATCAGTACAAAGCTGCAGGAGCCGCTATCACCGACACCAAGGGGGCTTTCAGCTCTGACCTGGTGCTCAAGGTGAGAAACACAAAAAAAACCCCCAAAAATCTGTGAGAAATGCATATATATTAATATTCAATTCCTCACTTTCATAACAACATGACATACACACTAGTTTCATAGTAGATACTGAATAATTCAAATTAGGTACTGAATAATTCATAGTGATCGATCACTCAGTAATTCATAGTGGACACTGAATAATTAATTGTAGATCCTGAATATTTCATAGTAGATCCTGAATAATTCACGATCAACAATGAATTACTCAGTATCAGTGGATGCTATGAATTGTTCAGGATCTACTATGAATTGTTCAGGATCTACTATGGACAGTTGGTAGTAGATCCTGTGTAATTCAGAGTGGTTACCATTAATTAATAGTATTCACTGATACTGAAATAATTCATAATGAGTAGGGTATTTTGCAGTGTGTTACTTAATGTTACATGTAGCTGGCAGGACTGGATTGGGCCACTCTGCGGCAGGTGGTATTGGGTGTGCTGATCTGATGTTTGTAGTGACCCTATGTCTGATGTGTAACTGGTTAAATTGTGTTTTACCTGTGTAGGTGCGTGCCCCTGTGTTCAATGAAGCTCTAGGTGTCCATGAGGCAGAGCTTCTAAAGACACGCTCCACGCTGGTGAGTTTTATTTACCCAGCGCAGAACCCTGATCTGATTGATAAACTGTCTCAGAGGCAGAGCACAGTTCTGGCCATGGACCAGGTCCCACGAGTAACCATCGCCCAGGGATATGACGCCCTCAGCTCAATGGCCAACATCGCTGGGTAAGACCCTACAACATCCCTCATGCACTCTTTTGAAGTGTGTGAGGGTAAGGGTTAATGAGGGTGGGTGTGGAGTATGGAGTGTGTTATGATGTGTTCGTGTTAATGAGCGTGTTGAGTGTGTGTCATGGTATGTTAATGTATGGGTAGTGTGTTAGTGTGTGTTTAGGGTGTTAAGGTGTATTAGTGTTAATGAAAATGTGTGTAGTGTGCATGTTAACGTGTGTATTGTGTGTTAGTGTTTTAGTGTGTTAAGGTGTGTTGTTAATGAGGGATGTGTGTAGTGTGTTAAGGGGTGTTGGTGTTAATGAGTGTGTATAGTGTGTGTAATGTGTCATGGTATGTTAATGTATGGGTAGTGTGTTAGTGTGTGTTTAGGGTGTTACGGTGTTAGTGTTAATGAAAACGTGTGTAGTGTGTTCATGTTAACGTGTGTATTGTGTGTTAGTGTTAGTGTGTGTGAAGTGTGACGACTAGTCAGTCAGCAAAGTCAAAGTCGACTTGAGTCGTTTGATGACGTCATCTCATACGCAATGGAGGAAAACAGGCGTTGAGCAACTCTTAGTAAAGTTCTTTGTAACATTAATAGTCAATATGATAATTAAACTAAGCAAAACAAAGACTGATACCTTGAATTTTCTGGTAAATTTAACTGCGAGTGGGAACAGTTTAAGCTGCGGCATTTGGACTCCTTGCAGTGCTAGCGTTAGCCATGTTAGCTAGCGGAGCCGTTTCAGAGGCAGAGTGCCGGTACTGTTACTGTACTTTAACACCGACTTGCAGGTTGTGCAGGTCTCTGTGTTGTTTGTGTGTCTAGACTCTAGAGTGAAGTATCTACACACATGTGATGTGTGTCTGTCTTCTCTGCTGCATGTCTCTGGTCTTGGTGTGGTCTCGTGTTTAGATTCCCCCCGCGCCAACGGTACCGCCTCTTTTATGAAGGGACCATAATAATTGGTTAAACTAAGGAACGTGTGTCAGTGTAAGCCAATCGAAGGCAGAGATTGCACTGTGTACACAAGCGAGGGCAGAGAGAGGAAGAACACACGACTAGTTGACTCGTGCCTCTGTAATGCCCTAGTGTGTAGTGTGTTAAGGTATGTTAGTTTTAATGTGTGTTAATGTTAATCCAATGTTTGTTACTGGGGCACTACAGCTTTTTTGGAAATTATTGTTCTAAGATATTTTAGTCATATTCATACTCTTATATTAACCTGTAATTTTGTTCAGTTTGTTTAATGCTAAAGAACCGACTTGTTTCCCGCCAGATTAGCCAGCAAGGTTTTCTAACTTTACCCAGCTTTTCAGCGCAGCTTCATAATAACGTAGCTTAACATTGACAGAATTGAGGATTATTTTCAATTTGCAGGTATAAAACAATATAATCTCAGATCATGTGAGTAGTGTGTTTAGTTAATTGTGAAAATAGCGCTGCCTATGTCAGTAAAACACAGTACTTTTTTTATATTGTCCATATCATGCAGCTTCTTGTGCATTTTTCTTTGCACATTATGTATTTATATACGTTAGTGTTTACGTTTCTGATTATAATACTAATCCATAAAATACACAAAGGAGGAGAGGTGTACATAAATAAACATAAGAAGTGTACTGATATCACTGTGTTTTACACACCCTCAGGTTTCAAGTTTCAACGTTAAGGTTCAAGTTTATTGTCATATACAAATAACAATGAAACATTGTGAAATAATAAGGTGCTTTGTAGACAGCATTTAACATTTGCAAGTATTTATAAAATGTATGTTGTGCAAAAGCCTTTAAATAGTAATAAATCCCCCCCTCCTCAATTGGCAAAGCAACAGTTGTCGTTGTCCTCTCTTCATTCCTCACCATAAACAGAGAAACAGGTCAGTCTGCTGGAGCAGATTTAAGAAAAATGTGTGCAAAAGACTGTATTGTGCTTGTGCAGATATAAGGCTGTGGTCCTCGCTGCAAACCATTTTGGACGTTTTTTCACTGGCCAGATTACAGCTGCCGGGAAGGTGCCTCCAGCAAAGGTATTGCGCGCGCACACACACACACACATACACAGGGAGTTTTTCCTTGCCACTGTCGCCGTTACTCTTGGCTTGCTCATCAGAGGCACTTCATTCACACACATTCTCACACACACACATTTATTTCACATTTATTTCATTTTGTAAAGCTGCTTTGTGACAATGACCATTGTTAAAAGCGATATATAAATAAAATTGAATTGAATTGAATACACATACACACACACACACTCTACAGCTACCCATTCATCTTAGGGGTGCATTTGTATTAATCTGCTTGTTTGTGTGTGTCTGTGTGCATGTAGGTCCTGGTGATTGGCGGTGGTGTGGCTGGTCTGGCAGCAGCAGGAGCTGCTAAGTCTATGGGAGCCATTGTGAGAGGTTTCGATACTCGGTAAGTTTGACAAAACACGAACCACCTCTTCTAGCACAAGTTGTCCAAATACTTTGGACTCATTTGGCCCTCGTAGTGTTTTCGCACTACAGAATAAAGAGGGGCCGCTATTTCACCAACATTTCTGATCATACACGGTGCAGGCCAAAAATTTTACGAATATTTGAATAGAACGTATGTGTTGCCTATTTTGAAAATCACAAGCTTCTGACATTTTTGGAACTTAAAGAGATAATTTAGTAGGATAGGCCCTGTTATTTGCTTATTTTTTTTAGTTCAGCAACTGGGGCAGGATTTACTTGATTGAAATGTGTGCCTTGGTTTCACATGAACAAAACACGCAGTGCCAGTATCAAAAATGTATTGTCAAAGGACAACTGTAAGGCAATCATTATCATATGAGACTGATCTACGAATAAGGATGGCAATGTAACCAAATTACTTTAAAATACA
Source organism: Hemigrammopetersius urotaenia (assembly GCA_037974485.1). Taxonomy (NCBI): domain Eukaryota; kingdom Metazoa; phylum Chordata; class Actinopteri; order Characiformes; family Alestidae; genus Hemigrammopetersius; species Hemigrammopetersius urotaenia. The sequence continues at coordinate 5,975 of JBBPDC010072055.1, forward strand.
TTACTGAAACCCTTTTAAAAATAAGAATCTAATTGTCATATACCTGTATTTTAAGGGCCCATTTTCTAAGGTCTTCTTGTGTTAGATAAAGTTTTATGTACCAAAAACAGTCAAATAATTTTCACACAAACAATGTCCAGCGCTCTGAATTAAACAGGGTGTTTCTTTAAAACTGATATAAACTGATAAGTAGCTCTCCCTCTTACAGCCACCCTGTTTTATTCTCTGTACAAAAAGCATCTTGGCAGAAACACTAACTTCAGTGTGAGTGGGAGGGGCTAAACTGCTAAACGTGAATAGGTGGGTATGTGTAATGGTGGCTTTTATGCAGGGAATCATTTGGTAAAAACTTTGTATTTGCATCAAACTCTTTTATTTTAAAAATGTACTATTTGGCTTTCCATGAAATGGGCCCTTTTAAAAATAAAGTATTCTAATGCCATTTTATCAGATCTTCACGCTGCCTCTCCTGTTAGACCTGCAGCTTTGGAGCAGTTCAAGTCTTTCGGGGCAGAGCCGCTGGAGGTGGATATTAAAGAATCTGGAGAAGGAATCGGAGGCTACGCTAAAGAGATGTCTAAAGAGTTCATCGAGGCGGAGATGGAGCTGTTTGCCAAGCAGTGCAAAGATGTGGACATTGTCATCAGCACAGCACTTATTCCTGGTTAACACACACACACAAAGACACACAAAAGCAATGTTTGAGAAAGGTTAGTTAGGAACCTTAGAATTTGACCTGAAGAAAATGTGTATACAGTCATCAGTGTATATCGTCACTGCAGACTTAATGCCTGATTAACAAACATCCTCCTTCAGACGCAGTCATGCACAAGCACTAAAATATTCTTCGGTATTAAAATTGCTTCTTTCACAACTATTTGTGTTAGAGTGTAGAAGTATTCCAAGTATTCAATAACATCTGTTTTCTGTTTATCTGAAGATGGTAGGTAAGAGAGGTGTGTGTTTGTGTGTGTGTGTGTTAGGCAAGAGAGCTCCAACACTGATCACCAGGCAGATGGTGGAGAGTATGAGGGATGGATCAGTGGTGGTGGATTTGGCTGCAGAAGCTGGAGGAAACATTGAGACCACAAATCCTGAAGAACTGCATGTACACAAGGTCAGGAAACATGCGCCAATTTATTCACTCTCTCTCACTCACACACACACACACACACACACACACACACTCAGGGACGTATATACATAATCTACATGCACTCTCACACACTACACTTAAACACACAAGCTTATACACATTTCTGACGAAGTTAGACAGACATCTAATTAATTAAAATGCCTGGTTTTCATAATAAGATACATTATGGAAGAGCACGTTGTACCTGTCATCCTTGTCTTTTTTGTTGATTTGTCAGGGCCTGTAGATACAACATTTTGTGAGATATTGTGTTATTGTATTCTTGTCTTATTTATCACCCCTCTTACACTTTCAGACACTCTCCCATTCAACAGTGCTTATATCTGTCTTACACTCTCTCTCATCAGGGTGTGACCCATATTGGTTACACTGACCTGCCGAGCCGAATGGCCAGTCAGGCCAGCACTCTGTACTCCAACAATGTTCTGAAGCTGCTGAAGGCCATCAGCCCTGATAAAGAGTTCTTCCACTTCCAGCCTGTGGACCAGTTTGACTATGGCACACTGGAACATGTGATTAGAGGCACTGTGGTCATGCAGGTCAGTACACATACACTTTTCTCACCAGGCTGTCTCGTATCTAACCCACAGTGTCTGTATCCAATTGCATTTAACTTTTCCTCTTTGCTGTTTAATATAAATCTTCTAGTGTGGGTGTGGGTGTGCTGGGATGTTTACAGCTGATTCTGGAACACCACACACATCGACTTGCTGTAAATAAGAAAGCATTCACACAGTCTTCAGTTGGATTTATTTAGCTATTTTGATGTGGCTCGTAATTGGCTCTGAGAAATCTTTCAACGTTGGCTCTGTGCTGTCAAATCTAATCTGTCAATACGAGAGACTGATTTCCACATTAGAAACCATTTCATTCCTCTCATTTCACTCATTGTGAAACAGGGCATATTTCATTCTTATACATGGTTATTTCTCTGCTCTCAAAGGCCCATGTTACTCTGGTATTACTTTATTTAAATTTCTTTTCACTCCAGGGTTGGGGAGTGTGAGTTTGAGTGAGTGTAAAAATCAAATCAGTTGGAGATGGCCTTATTCCAATTTCAGCAATATTGTTCCAGCATTTCGTCAGGCATTTCTTCTGAAATGGTATTAATAGGAGAATCGTTCCCCTTTATTTTATAAACAGCCTCTGCTCTCAAATGTGGATTTGATTGCATTCAGCCAGAGAAGTGTCAGTGTTGTCTGGTACTCAGGTTGGATGATTTGTTTTGCTACCCCACCTTTGTTTCAACATAGCTCCAACCCTCCAGAAAGCTCAGGTCCACTGCCTCCACTGTTGTCAGCAATGAATGCACTTTAAAGAGGATACATTAAGATAAATCATTTTTAATTATGAACATTTTAATTGTATGGTTCTTTTGGTAGAAACCTGCCATGGTTGTTAGCATTCGGTTCTGGTTTGTTTTTCAGTTTTGCTCACACACACATTAAAATGTCATTCTGTTACCTGTCTGCAGGATGGCCGGAACCTGTTCCCCTCACCCCTACCCAAGACTACCCCTCCCCCACCACCAGCCAAACAGAAAACAGTGGCAGAGCTAGCGGCAGAGAAAAGGGCAGAGATCTCACCCTTCAAGAGAACCATGACCTCTGCTGGAGTTTACACAGCAGGTTTCTCTCTCACACACACAAACACACACACACAGAACAAGTGAGACTTGGCAACATATTATACCCTAGTTTTGGTATAAAACAGCAATACAGACTTGGTTTGAAAGGACACTGATGGGTGTTCGTATGGTGGAGGTTTAATAGCTGGCCTTTTTTCACAGAATGAACGAGTAAAATAAAGAGTGAATTTGTGTATACAGATGTGTGTGTTTGTGTGTACACAGGTGTGTCTACAGTGCTGGGTTTGGGCATCATCTCTCCCAATGCTGCATTTACACAGATGGTGACGACTTTTGGCCTGGCTGGTATTGTTGGATATCACACAGTGTGGGGGGTCACTCCTGCTCTGCACTCTCCTCTAATGTCAGTCACAAATGCCATCTCAGGTATAACCCCCTTAGTTACCCATAAACAGAAGTCATAAAGATGGTGATGATGATGTTCATAATGCTGTTGTGTGTGATGTGTGTATGTAGGTCTCACTGCAGTGGGTGGCTTGGTGTTGATGGGTGGAGGTCTTACTCCCTCCTCTCTGCCAGAGTCTCTTGCCCTGCTGGCTGCCTTTGTGTCTTCTATCAACATTGCAGGTGTGTGTAAAACATGCAGCCACACCTGCACACACACACACACACACCACACACAGACTACACAGGCATAATGGACATGTACCCTGTCTCCAGGGTGAAATCAGCCTTAGTCTGATAATGTGTGTGTGTGTTTCAGGGGGTTTCCTCATCACTCAGCGGATGCTGGACATGTTTAAGAGGCCGACTGATCCTCCAGAGTATAATTACCTCTATGCCATTCCTGGGGTTGTGTTTGTTGGGGGATACGGGGCCTCCCTCACCAGTGGCTACAACATCGAGCAGGTGTGTTTATGAGATCATTTACGTGTGTGTGTGTGTACTGGTGTTGTAGTTTTTGTCAGAAGGACAATGACTGATTATTGTGTGTGTGTGTGTGTGTGTGTGTGCATGTGTGTGTGTGTGTGTGTAGATGATGTATCTGGGCTCCGGCATGTGCTGTGTTGGTGCTTTGGCTGGTCTTTCTGCACAGGGTACCAGTCGCCTTGGAAATGCACTGGGTATGATTGGAGTTGGTGGTGGCATCGCTGCCACACTGGGTGCACTCAAACCATCCCCGGAGCTCCTGTCACAGATGTCACTGGCCATGGCAACAGGAGGAACTCTAGGTAACTCTAGGAATTCTGTAATACTGACGCTCTGCACAGTTTTATGGTCTCTGTAACACACAGCATTCAACTCATTATAACAAGCTGTGTCAGGTGTGCTGCATTAGGGAGACACTAATTTATGCATGCGTTGAGCAGGAATGGGCAAAAAACAAAGACAAAACCTTTAATTAAAATACAAATGTTAAGTAATGCATACAACAGATTTCAGCCTAATTCTAAACATACATACATGAAGTCATTGCACATTCCTCCACATTAGTAAATGTTAGTTAGGCCATGGATACCTTATAAAGGGTATCTTCGCATAATCTGACTTCAATAACAGAAGTACTAAAATACATCAAAGCTATTTTGGCTTCGGCATTTCTGATTTTGTCACACAAACCCCAAAGAGGGACATAAAAAAGAAAGTAATTTATATAACCTGTAATTCATAATGTATTGTCAGCCCAAGGGGTGCTTTTCATTATGGCTCACATGTACATGTTAATGATACACGGTATATTTCACATTTTACAACCAAACAAGTCTGCTGGCTTACATGGGTAAAAGGTTTTCTGTGATGAAGGATTTATTTTCCTTTTAAGTTTCTAGTCGTGTGTGTGTGTGTGTGTGTGTGTGTGTGTGTGTGTGTGTGTGTGTGTGTGTGTGTGTGTGTGTGTG